>OU015495.1:105218044-105393044 GCA_907164885.2 Dolomedes plantarius
CGTTACGATATAAAGATAGTAATAATAATATATATATATAAAACAGTTCCGTAACTAACTAACTGACTGACTGACTGATTGACTGACTGACATACAACGTACAGACCAAACCGCGGGAAATAAAAGGGCTGAAATTTTGCATGGCGATTCTTATAGTGTAGGAGTGCACTAAGAAAAATTTTTGAAAAGTTCTTAGATTTTTTTAAAATTAAATTTTTGAGTTGTTTTAGTAACTTTTTTTTAAGTTTGCATTTAAAATAATAATAATTTGAGGGTTATAAAATTTATATCACGAAAAAGATTATAAAACTTCCTTTAATATGAAATCTTTTTCGAATCTTTACCTCCATTTTATGATTTTTGGTGAATTTTTAAAGATTAATTTTTAGAATTTAACCTTTTACATGCCACACTATGATCAAGGAATAAAGTAGCATATTTTGCTGCGTAACTTTGCTCGATAACTTCCAGGAAGTCGGTCCAACAGGTGTACTCCACTCATTCCTTTATTATATAATTTTATAATGTAAGGTTAAGGAAAATCAACTTTTATTTTAGCTCGGACATATCTTTTTGCTCTTCCTAATGGTTCGTGAGTGATAAAATTTGATGTAATAGTTACAACAAAACTATCGTTCCAATGGCACATATAAACTTCTCCATCGCATCGGTAATCAAACTCTCCAAGTTGAAATTTCGATATTTCTTTTGTTGTTTTAAGAGAACATTGTCCCGTTCTGGAATCTCACACTGTGCCGATTGCCTTAAAGCCTTTGTTAGATAAATCTGTCAGCAGACTGTACGATGTGAAAAAAGTTATCGAAAAATATTTTGCGTTTCTCTGGATTGTCAATAAAAGATAATAGTTCGGAGACGACTTTTGATCCAAGTGGCAAATTTTCATTTTTCGAACTTTTTCCACCGTAGATAGACATAGCATAAGGATAACCATTTGCTGAGCAGATCATCCAAACTTTGAAACCAAAGCGAATTGGGTTTCCACGTATGAACACCTTAGCCGAACGATGTCCATAACACGGAACCATGGATTCATCGATACTCATATTTTCATGAAAAAAATCCAAATTGACGAAAATTTTTTCCAACCTCTTTATAAAAGGGAGAAATTTTCCCTAATTTATCGCCTGGTTCCAATTTACTATTATCAACAATGTGGAAATACTTTTTTAACATCCGAAATTTATTTCTGGGCATTGTATTGTTAACAATTAGGATATGCAAATCTTCCTGAGAGCTCCAATATGTATTTTCATCAGGTACTGAGTGGTAGCCACTAAACAACAGTAATCCAAGAAACTGCCGAATGTCATTTGCGTCGACGCCTAAAGGGTCTCCTTTTTGTAGGGCATACAGCTTTGTAAGTTCGGCTGAATTTTCTATGTAATCAGACGGCAGAATCACTGATCACGTGTGATATCACTGCTTTTGTATATCGTTACAGCCCAATGTTCCTTTTTTGGAACATTGCATTTTACGCAGTCTTGAGGAAATATTTCTTGTTATTATTTTAATTTATTTTATTAACTCGTTAAACTTGTCCTTTGCAAGTACGATGGGGAAATTTTTGGGTGGATTTGAATTTTTAGGAATTTTATAGAATTTTTTTTCTTACGTACTGTAAAAATTGTGAAAAAAGCTGATTTTTAGAAATTTTTCTACGCTAAAATATTCATATTTGAAAAAAAAAAGTCAAAAAATCAATCATGCCTTCTATAATATACGGTAATTTTTTCAAACTGACAGATATCACAGTTTATTTTTTAAAAAATATTAAACATGGTGTTCCAAAAAAGAAACATTGGCATGTAAAAGGTTAATTTATTAAACGCTGATCACGTGATTTCTTTTTCTGTTACTTTAAATAAATTTATCTTCACATAACAACGAAATAGGCAAAAAAATACTTTTTTTCTTGCTAATGCAGCAGACGATTGGACATTATTAAAAAAAATATTAAAATAATGTAAAAGATATGTTCCTCAAATTGTACTACATTAACTGTACTATATTCTTTAGTATGTCCTATGAGATTTAATTTGAATATTTTCTTCTACATTATTTTGTCTATAAAAATATCCCTTACGATTTTTTTATTAATATATTTTTTTTGTTTTTTTTACATCCATCGTATACATTGATCGTCGTATTTATTATCTATATATATATATATATATATATATTGGCATTAATTGCATACAGTGACATTGTATTTAATTTGAATGTACCGTTCGTTTAGGAACACGTTTAGGAGGTGTTGGTTTATAGAATACTAAAAGTTTAAAATAGTGGCGCCATCTATTGCACATCTGTGAATCGAAAATCGCATCCTTCAAAAATTGTTAGTTATCCTAATTGTTAGCAATACAATGCCCAGAAATAAATTATTGATGAATGTTTGTTAACCAAAATCAATTTTAAAACTAAACACAGTATAAATAACATAGAAAAGATTTAGCCTTTATCAGTGGAGCAAAAAATCCTGGAAAGTAAAACATAAAATATATAAATTTATAATAAACCTACCAAAATCCATTAAAAAACTAAACACAGTATAAATAACATAGAAAAAAAAGCGTACGAAATGTTATACACATTAATAATATGAAGACCAATTAAAAATATATAAATGTATAATAAACTCCTCAGATTTCAGCTATATTCGGTCTTCCATCATAAAAAAGCTGAAAAAAAAAATAAAAATAATTAAAAAAAATAATAAAATAAAATAAAAATAATAATTTAAAAAATAATAAAATAAAAGCTGAAATAAAAAAGCCTTCATAAAAAAGCTGAAAATACAGGTTTAGCAAAATTTGCACGATCTCGTACTCGAACCCGAGTCTTACGGGGTACCAAATGAAGCGTTTTAACGACTACGCCACGATTATACACAAATTTGGTGAGTAAAGTAAAAAATATACGCAATGAGTTTTTTGGACAATTGCTATGGGTTGGCGAATATACATACATTTATGGAGTAAGAGGAGTTTTAAGTGAGAAATAAGTTAGCAGGATAGAAGCATAGTCTTTAACTCTTCAATAAACATAAAGACATAAGCTAGGGGGATTGCAGTAGAGATTACAAAAAAATCGTGACACTTAGCGTGGTTGATTCGAATTTTCCATCGCGTGTGAGAGTGTCAATATGCCGTTGGATCCGATTTATTTTAGAGTATAAAATCTGACTTGAAAGATTATTATTTTCATTTATTATTCTGGTTTAATATATAACTTGAAACTTTTTGATTTTATTTATTTTTATCTTTTCGCTCGCTGTTTGCCCGCTAACCCTAACATGGACGCCATATTCAGAGGGGTGATTCCACAAAGTGTAACAGCTTACAAATTGTTGGTTTTTTATTAATTAAAAATCAACGGTAATTAATTTCGATTTTTGAAGTTCTTCTGACCCTCGGCTGTTTTTAAAGACGTCTGTATGTAAAATTTCACGATCGTTGCTCCTAAACTGTGGATTTCTATACAATTACAGAGATACAAACATTCATCTATACTTATATATAAAGAGAGAGCGGATTTTGAACGTGGAGGGTAATCTCCACAACCACTGCACCTATTTGAAAAATTCTTTCACTGTTTGAAAAGTACATTATTCCAGATGGACATAGGCGATATATTATGTATATCTGGTCAGTAGAAATAAAGTTAGGGGCTTAATCCTAACAATCTCCATTGTTACCGCTTTTTGTGCCCAAGTCTTCAACGATCCTTAGCGTGGTGCTATCTATCTATACTTATATATAAAGAGAGAGCGATTTTGTACGTGGAGGGTAATCTTCAGAACCAATGTACCTATTTGAAAAATTCTTTCACTGTTTGAAAGGTACAGTATTCCAGATGGACATAGGCTATATATTATGTATATCTAATCAGTAGATATAAAGTTAGGGGCTTATCTATCTATACTTATATATAAAGAGAGAGCGATTTTGTACGTGGAGGGTAATCTCCAGAACCACTGCACCTATTTGAAAAATTCTTTCACTGTTTGAAAGGTACATTATTCCAGATGGACATAGGCTATATATTATGTATATCTGATCAGTAGAAATAAAATTAGGGGGGATACTCTAGATTTGTGTGCACGGCCGCCATCTTGGATTTTTTCGCCAGGGTTTGGCGCATTTCGCATGGCGATAATTATTGCGTTCTGGTAAAAATAACCCAATGTCAAATTCTCTAATTTTAAGATCAAACAGTTATTTCTGATGTGATCTTTTAATTACAGTATAATAATTTTAAGTCAGATCTCGGCCTTGACCTGGAAATCTGAGTCAAATTGACTATACTCAAAAGAGTAAATTATTTTTAAAACTAAGAGTCTTTTTGTTGAAATTTTTTGAATCCATTATCAGTTTTTCTTTAACTTATTAAATTTAAGTTGCTTTTAATGTTGTTTATCGATTGTCAATTAGCATACTATATTGATACACCATTTCATTTATTTGAAGTAAAAATTATCTGCCATCATTTTTTCGTAAAATGTAAAATACAGTATACATTTTAAATACAATATATTTTAAAATATTTTATAATTCCAAGTTGTAGTGGTTTACAAATAAATTTAAATAACTGAAGTTCAACTTCTCTCTCCCCAGGAACCTAAGTTAAGAAGTTAGTTAAGGTTAAGTTATTGGTTTAGGAAAAGGGTTTTTTTTTTAAATTTCCAACACAGCAGGATAAACGGTCAAATAATCCTTGTCCCGATTTTATTGTATGCACCAAATATTTGGTTAAGGTCAAATCTGAAGTAAAATTTCATTACCACAATGCCCTAACAAAAAAAAAAAAAAAAAAAGAGGATCTGGTTACTCACCATAAATTTATGGGTTCATAATTATTTTACATTTTTCAAAGCTGAATTTTAGATAATTTTTAAATTGCAAGTTATTTAGGTGGTACGAAAATGCTGTATTTTTTTTCTAACTAACAATATATTGGCATAATATTTTGGTGATTCATTGCTATTAGTCAAAGAGTTAGGGCAAACTGAATAGATGGCATTGAAATTTTATGTGTAAGTAAAATTCATTCGACCAAATTTTTCATATGGATCATAATTTGAAAAGGTAGTTTTTAATTAAGAATGACAAAAAAAAAATCTCAGTCCAATGATTAAATGATTTTTCAAAAATATTTCTAAGTTTCATAATTTAAACAGGTGGTTTTTATTAAAAAAGCTAAAAAAATTCAAAGTCCAGCGTTTTGAAAACACCGCGTTTTGAAACCAGCGTTTTGAAAACACATTGGCGAGAATTTTTCCACTCCTCAAAACACGGTAAAATCGCCAAGTTGGCGCAAAAAAAATCCAAGATGGCGGCCGTGCACACAATTATTAAGTAACGTAATATTAATTTGAATATTATTTTAGGTGCTAAAAATAATTAAAAAAACATTCTTTACTTAAAATCCTTTTTTTATTTTTGTATTTTTATTTCATCTCTTACTCTAATTTTGAGATACCAATGTGTATCTATACTTCTATAATAATATATAAAGAGAGAGAAAAGATTTTGTATGTGGAGGGTAATGTACAACTTTTGTACATTACAATGTACCTTACAACTTTTCCTTTGTCAACCGCAGTCAAGTAACCATAGCAACACCCTTTAGCTTACGGGGTCTGTTTTTCGAAATCGCTCTTTAGGACGGGAAAATGTTATCTACTTCCTATCCCCATTTAACGTGTGGGACATTCAGCGTGGGGGGGTGTCAGGAGAAAGAGTGGTTAATTGCTTTCTTATTGCTTTCTTACTATTGAAGAAGAATTTCAATAGTAGTTCATCGGCACCCCGTGCCACTTTCATCTCTCAAAAGGATGAAAATGGATGAACCGCAGGTGAACCGCCCTTTTGATGTCTCTTGCATGAAAAGAAATAACCTTTAGCTAGAACGACAAAAGATTATTATTCAGTCCTATTTTGCAAGGTTCACCCTCCGTTCCCAGAATGTCACACAATTGTTCTTTGGGGGCAAAGCCGTTAGGAAAGTCACAACGAAGTTGAATTCGAGACTATATCTCTTCCGACATCACACCGTATTTTTCGAGAGTGTGTGCTTCGGATATATGCTATCCCACCCCGTAAGGAAAAGGTTGTAATATTTGAAAGATTCAAGTAGAGGAGGTATTGATAAATACAAAAAGGATTTTTGAAATTGGCAACGTTAAAGGGTTTATTGAATAAAACTACATTTGGAACTACGCTTTTTATTGGATATTTAAGGTAAAAAAAGATTTGCAATTTATTGGCTATCAACTGGAAATTCATTGGTACAATATTTTGTTCAACCCGGACAAAGTCGGGACGGGCCGCTAGTACTTATATATAGAGAGAGCGATTTTGTACGTGGAGGGTAATCTTCAGAACCACTGTACCTATTTGAAAAATTCTTTCACTATTTGAAAGGTACATTATTCCAGATGGACATAGGCTATATATTATGTATATCTAATCAGTACATTAAAGAAATAAAGTTAAGGGCTTAATCCTAACAATCTCCATTGTTACCGCTACTGTCCTCTACCGCTTTTTGTGCCGAAGTCTTCAACGATTCTTAGCTTGGTGCTATCTATACTTATATATAAAGAGAGATATATAGCCTATGTCCATTATTCCAGATGGACATATTTTAATTATTAACTAACATATAATTAATTTAAGGTACTATTTAGGTTATTATTAAGGTAAAAAAAGATTTACAATTTAATGGCTATCAACTGGAAATTTATTGGTATATTATTTTGTTCAACCCGGACAAAGTCGGGACAGGCAGCTAGTGTAAAATAATTCCATTTGGCTCTAGCCTTACTCCATATGTTTATGAGGTATATTTTACCAAAAGTATCCCCATCACTACTTTATCTCTGTTTGCCTCTCCCAAAGTAATAGTCCCTGTATTTAAAGATGTCTTGTGTAGTTGGAAATCTAATAGTGTAGTGTCTAAAAAAAACCTGGGCAAATGTTAAAAAAATTGAGTTTCTCTGTGATTTCCGTGCATCATCTAATATATAAAAGTGAATGTTTGTCTGTTTGTTTGTTTATTTGTCTGTAATTGTGTAAAAATCCACAGTTTAGAAGAGAAATCGTGAAATTTTACATACAGGCGTCTTTAAAAACAGTCGAGGGTTTTAAAAACTTTCTGAACCGAAAATAATTACCGTTAATTTGTTAATTAATAAAAAAACATTTATTTTTGAAGGGTGCGTGCACTAAATGTAAGCTGTTATATTTTGTGGAATCACCCCTCTGAATATGGCGGCCACGTTAAGGATAACTGGCAAACAGTGAGCAAAAAGATAAAAATAAATAAAATCAAAAAGTTTCAAGTCATATATTAAATCAGAATAATAAATGAAAATAATAATCTTTCAAGTCAGATTTTATACTCTAAAATAGATCAGATCCATCGGCTTTTTGACATTCTCGGCACGCGATGGAAAATTCGAATCAACCACGATAAGTGTCACGGGACCTTTTTTAATTACTACTGCAATCCCCTCGCCTATATCTTTGTGTCTATGGAAGAGCTAAAGACTAAGCTTCTGTACTGCTAACTTATTTCTGACTTAAAACTCCTCTTGCATATATATTCAATAATCCACACAAACTTTCCAATAATCACAGTGCGAATATCTTTCACTTTACTCTTCATAATAGTGTGTCATCGTGGCGCATGTGGCAGGCCGTGTACTTCCTGAAATCTTGACCCGGGTTCGAATACCGGCTGTGTGAATTCTGCTAAACCTGAAATTTCAGCTTTTTAATGAAGGGTTTTTTTTATTTCAGCGTTTAATTTAATATTTTTTTAATTATTATATTTTTATTTTATTATTTTTTCAGCTTTTTTATGATATGTTATTTATACTGTGTTTAGTTTTTTAGTGGATTTTGGTAAACAAACTTTTTTTTCAGTTTTGGTTAACAAACATTAGACAATTTGACATTTTCACTTTTTAGATTTTAGTTCCTCAATGATGAAAGGTTGATATTCCTAAATTCTGATATGTGTATAACGTTTCACATGCGTTTTTTCTATGTTATTTATACTGTGTTAATTTTTAAATTGATTTTAGTTAACAAACATTCTTAAAATCCCGGACAACGCCGGATAAATTATCACCTGTGTACGTTGATAATTTATAAATCTTAAAGCTTTTCCCACATGTATATTTTCCGACCCACAAGTACTTTCCAATATTTTTAATTACCAATATTTTAAAAAACCAAGAATTTTTGAAGGATGCTACTCTCGATTCATAGACGTGCAGTAGATGGCGCCACTATTTAAACTTTTAGTATTCCAACCCATTTATAGTATTTTCATATTGATTTTACCAACTTTTGCGCAATGTATTTAATTTATCGATTAAAAGCAGTAAAATTAAAAGCAGTATCGATTAAAAGCAGAAATAAATTAATTTTTTCTAAAAATTAATTTATTTCGCTTGAAAAGCTAAATATTTTATGCACACGGTTTATATTATTATTATTACATTTATATAGTAACGTTAACTTCATGCTCGAACATTATTTTCATATGCTTTTTTTATTATCTTTATAATAGCATTATTTTAATATGTCTTTAAAGAACTATAGTTTTTATTCATATTATGTTGAGTTTTTTATTAATAAAATTTAACGGTAATTAATTTCGATTTCGGAAGTTCTTATTATTTTTATTTTCATATGCTTTTTCATTTACGAATTATTCAAATGTTGGTTACAAAACTTTTGTGTAATTTATACATTGGTGAGTGCTTAATTATTGTAATTAATAGATTTATATTTCTGGAGAGGATGTTTCAACTTTTAGTGGTACTATTATGAAAGGCTGAATTTACCAAAGTTCTGAGAAGTTTATTATGGAGAGAAAAGGAATTTAATATGTAGAGGATGTTTATAGGAGTTTTATGTAGAGAGGAGATCAATGTTTTGCAGTTCTTAATCAAACACTTCATATTTAAGAGGCAATGCTGGAGTCATTTCATGGTTCTATTGGAAAATTCTGCTAAACCAGTAATTTCAGTTGTTTTTACTTTTGCCTCAATGATGAAAGGCTAAATCTAGCTGAATTCTGAGGAGTTTGTTATAAATTTATATATTTTTATACTGGGTTTTCCTTTTATTCATGTATATAACATTTCACATGTTTTTTTCTATGTTATTTTTACTGTGTTTAGTTTTAAATTAATTTTGGTTAACAAACATTAGACAATTTGACATTTTTACTTTTCAGATTTTAGTGCTACAATGATGAAAGGCTGAAATTCCTAAATTCTGAGATGTGTATAACATTTCACATGTATTTTTTTCTATGTTATTTATACTGTGTTAATTTTTAAATTGATTTTGGTTAACAAACATTCTTAAAATCCCAGGCAACGTCGGGTACTTCAGCTAGTTTTTATATATTAGACTAGCTGAATACCCGAGCTTTGCTAATGCAGCTCATATTCAAAATATTAGAATAATTACATTTTTTTACAAATTGAAAATATCGTTTGGTAATTTAATGTCTTTTGTGCAAATATCCAAACGATATTTTTATTAAGAACTTATTGTTGATTAAACTTATTTATTATCTTAAAATTAATATCATTTTTGAAAAGATTAATTGAAAAAAAATTATTTTGAAAAGTCAAAATATTAGAATATTTCACATTAATTCTCCTTTAATTATCACCAATTAATAACTGGTGGCATCATTGATTAAATTCAAACGATTTTATTTAAAATCAGTATTCTTTTTGCAGTTTGTTTGCTTTTTCGTCTTAAAATGGGTCGTGTGAGTGATATTCCTGAATCTGTTAAATTTCGTATGGTTGATTTGTATCGGCACGGTAAAAATCAATGTTATATAGCGAATTATTTACATTGTTCGCAATCAAGCGTTAGTAAAATACTAACACAACATTTAAAAAATGGAAAATTTCGAAGTAATCGCCGAAATGGCGGCTGAAATCCAAAAACATCTGCTAGAGATGACAGGAATCTGAAGCGTAAGAAAAATCGTTTTAAAAGTGTGCCATTCTTGCACCGAAAATGGAAAAAAGAAGGAGTTGAAGTTTCCAAATCGACAACATTAAGACGTCTCCATAAATTTAAGTTTGAATCTCGTGTACCAAAAAACAAAACCTCTCATGACTGCAAAACAAAAGCGTATAAGATTGAATTGGTGTAAATCAAGACGTTTATGGAGCGAAGAAGATTGAAAAAAAATATTATTTAGTGATGAAAGTATGTTTTGTGTTTCATAAGTTAATCAAGGTATTCGAGTTTGGAGAATGAAGCAAGAAGCATTTGATAAAGAATGCCTTAAACGTTCGGTAAAATTTGCTGCTAGTGTCATGGTTTTGGGTTGTATGAGTGCAGAAGGACCTGGAAAGTTATGCATCGTCTATGAAAAGGTTAACTCTCAGATATATCAAGAAATTTTGGAATATTACATGATTCCATCATCAGAAGATTTATTTGAAGATGATTTCATCTTTCAACAAGATTTAGCGTCACCGCATACCTCGGTGTCAACTAAGAATTGGTTCCGCCAACGCAAAATTAAGGTACTTACTTGGCCACAAAACTCGCCAGACATTAATCCCATCGAAAACCATGGGGTATAATGAAGAAAAAAACTCCAAGAAAATCCTCCTTCAAGTAAAACTGAGTTAGTGGCACGTATAAAGTCTATTTGGGCTAATATTGATACAAATGTTTGTAAACACCTTGTATATATAGTATGCAATATCGATTGTACGCTGTTATTAAAGCTAAACGAGATGCTACAAAATATTAACTACCATTTACTTCATATTCATAAGGTATTATTTTTGCGCAAAATAAAATATTCTAATATTTTGAACCAATCTAAATTTTATTCTAATATTTTGATGTGTTTCAGAAAGCTGTTGTATACCTAATTTATTGTATTTTATATTTTGTAAATGTTAAAATCTTATCTAAACAGTCCAGATTTAATTTATAAGAAATTTAATTGCCTTTACTTAGTATCAAAAATAAATAAATGGAAAATAATTTCTTTCTTATTACTTTTTCTCAATTATTCTAATATTTTGAATCTGAGTTATATATATATATATATATATATATATATATATATATATATATCGTAACGGATATTTTTATAGACGAAATAATGTAGAAGAAAATATTAAAATTAAATACAACGGCCAATGAATACAATTAATTTGCATGTTTAATATCCATAAAACATACTAATTCGAATTAAATTCTTAAAAAAATTTCATCTCAATTAGTCTAGTGGTTAAATTTTATCTTTTATCGTATTTCGATATATTTTTTTATAATTTCTTTCGTTGTTATGCACGTGACGCAAAATCAATTTAAAGTATCACAATAAGAAAAGAAACCACGTGATTAGTATTTAATAAATTAAATTCTAAAAATTAATCTTTAAAAATTCACCAAAACTCAGAAAATGGAGCTAAAGATTCAAAAAAGATTTCATTTTACAGTAATTTTTATGATCTGTCTCGTGATATAAATTTTATAACCCTCAAATTATTATTTTAAATCCAAACTTTAAAAAATGTTACAAAAACAGCTTAAAATTTTAATTTTAAAAAATCTAAGAAGAATTTTTCGAAAATCTTTCTTTGTGCACCCCTACACTATAAGAAGAATCGTCATGCAAAATTTCAGCCCTTTATGTCCAGCGGTTTGATCTGTGCGTTATCTATCAGTCAGTCAGTCAAGTACGGAAGTGTTTTATTTATATATAGATGATCAAAGTTTTCACCAGAATCTAGTTATCATATGCCGAGAGAATTACTTGGAGATTATTTAATAATTTACGTGTTTATACCTCTCATGTATATATGATATTTCAGTGTTTTGTTTTTCAAGTTAGCTCTACGCAGGGTCAGTTATTTGCACAAGTAACTAACCTTTGTTATGGATTCTATTGAGCCTTATGACCAGAGCAATATTCCATGATTTTACGGTTACGACATCTTAGCATGAGAAACCGACAGATCATAATCCAAAATTACATTTTTCAGATAACTCACAATCCATAGACAATTTTTCGGAAAATTACCAAATAATCAAAAGTTGTAACTCCATTTTTCCCTTTTATACCTCCCTGGGGTAATCCATGTAAGAAGTAGCTGTCTATGCTTGAGAGACTTTTAATTTAATGTCTTTAATTCACTGACTTTGTAAAGTTATTTAAAGTGATTTTGTGAGTTTTCAGTTACAATTTAATGAGAAAATCCCAAAAAGGCCAAGGGCGAAAATCCTACAAGGATCAGAGATTTACTTTTAATTTAAAAACTATGATGATTATTTTCTGTTAGTTGTTAAACAGCTGCTACTGGGAATTCGATCTGAAGTTTTCAGCTCACTTAAGAATTGAGTCCCTAGAGACTTTCAATTTAAGTGTATAATGAAGCTCATTTTTAGATTTAGCTCAGGGCACTAGCTACACAGGAAGAGACATCTGAAACATAAATTTTATCATCTCATCTGTTTAGCTTAGTTAAATGGCCACCTCAACCATAAATGTTCAAAAGTTCCATAACGCAAAGGAATTCTAGATTTTCTTTTTATTTCATTCAAAGGTATCGGGGAAGGCGCTTGGTCTAACAGTCGCTTTGCTATCTCCAAACCATGGAGTCCCAGTTAGTTTTAAAGATAATTGACCTTTATATTACCGTTTCTGAAAATTATGCATATACAGTGAATATCTAACTATCTATATATATAAAACAGTTCCGTAACTGACTGACTCACTGACTGACTGACTGACTGACATACAACGCACAGACCAAACCGCTGGACTTAAAGGGCTGAAATTTTGAATGGCGATTCTTCTTATAGTGCGATACGATTCTTCTTATAGGGGTGCACTAAGAAAGATTTTTGAAAAATTCTTCTTAGATATTTTTAAAAATTAAGTTTTTAAGCTGTTTTAGCAACATTTTGTAAGTTTGCATTTAAAATAATAATTTGAGGGTTATAAAATTTATATCACGAGAAAGATCATAAAAATTTCTTTAAATTTAAATCTTTTTCGAATCTTAACCTCCATTTTCTGATTTTTGGGGAATTTTTAAAGATTAATTTTAAGAATTTAATTTATGAAATGCTGATCACGTGATTTCTTTTTTCTGGTACTTTAAATAAATTTATCGTCACGTCATAACAACGAAAAAGACAAGAAATATTTTTCTTTTCTTGCTAATGCGGCAGATGATCGGACATTATCTAAAAAAATATTAAAATGCAGTAAAAGATATGTTCCTCAAACTGTACTATATTAACTGTACTATATTCTTTAGTATGTCCTATTATATTTAATTTAAATATTTTCTTTTACATTATTTTGTCTATAAAATATCCCTTACGATTTTTTTATAAATCGTATTTTTTTACATGCATTGCATACATTGATCGTCGTATTTATATATATATATATATATATATATATATATATATATATATATATATATATATATATATATATTGGCATTAATTGCATACATTGACCGTTGTATTTAATTTGAATGTACACCGTAGCGAAGTGCGGGTATATATATATATATATATATATATACCGATTGTATTTTTTACGCTTTTTTTAAACTTTTACGTGGTTTAAAAATCTAAAAAAAATAAAATATTGTGTTGCATTGTAGTTTATTTTGCGTGTAATGTTATCAAAGATTATTTCAGCGAATGTAGATGATTCCATGTTAGATTATAGTATTTGATAACGAAGAAGGGATTCCACAATCTGCAAGCACAATTCTAGAAGACTTCCAACTGGCCATAAAACGTGGAAATCGTCTTACAAATGATGGCAATGTTGAACAAGCTGTGCCATTCCAACGTGATTTGAAAATGATTATGGCCCGTTATGAAGAATCATTTAAAGAACTTACAAAAACAAAATCAAAGTATACGATAACCGGATTAGTATTAAAACCAGTGAAACGGAAGGAACACGAGATTTTCTTTTCATTCAAGATACAATTGTAGATAGACCGGCATTAAATATTTCCAGGTACGAGAGCGATTTTCCACCACCGAAAAACATAAGTAAACGGGTACGTTTAGTGTCTAGTAGAGACACTGAATGACTCAATGTCATATGCATGTATGTATAAATAAAAAAATAAATTCAATTTACCTGTAACAACTTCCGACTACCGCACTTTTTAAATTAAATAAAACTAACTCGTATAGACACAATTAAAATAATAACTCATCTGATGTGTTAGACCAAAATGGAGTCTTATCTAACAGTTCCGTAACTGACTGACTGACTGACATATAACGCACAGACCAAACTGCTGGATCTAAAGGGCTGAAATTTTGCATGGCGATTCTTCTTATAGTGTAAGGGTGCATTAAAAGAGATTTTTGAAAAATTCTTAGATTTTTTAAATTAAATTTTTTAGCTGGTTTATTAACATTCTTTAAAGTTTACATTTAAAATAATAATCCGAGGGTTATAAAATTTATATCACGAGAAAGATCATAAAAATTTCTTTAAAATGAAATCATTTTCGAATCTTTACCCCCCCCCCCTTCTGAATTTTGATGAATTTCTAAAAATTAATCATTAGAATTTAATTTATTAAATTCTGATCAGAATTTTATTTTAAATTCTGATCACATGGTTTCTATTCTTTTTGTGATACTTTAAACTAATTTCGCATCACGTGCATAACAATGAAATAGACAAAAAAAAACATTTTTTTTCTTTCCTAATGCGCAGACGATTGGACAAAAAATACTAAAATACAGTAAAAGAAATGTTCCTCTAACTGTACTATATTCTTTAGTATATTCTATTAGATTTAATTTGAATATTTTCTTCTACATTATTTTGTCTATAAAAATATCCCTTACGATTTTTTTATAAATATACTTTTTCGTTTTTTTTGCAACAATAGCATACATTGATTGCTGAATTTATTATAAATATATATATTTTTTTGGCATTCATTGCATACATTGACCGTTGTATTTAATTTGAATGTACTCCATAGCGAAGTACGGGTTTTCAGCTATTCTTCTAATAAAGTGAAAAAAAATTAAAACATGTGTATGATTTATCACACACATGCTTTTGTATGATCACACATGATTTATGTATGATCAGTGTTAGCTAGTTTTATATGTATGTGTATGTGTATGTGTGTGTGTATATATATATATATACAAACACCTTAAAACTTCTTTATCCGGCCACTCCTTATTCGATAGCTACTCATCTAAACGGCCATATTTTGTTGGGAACCGATTCAAGACTCCATAGCACTTTTTTCGGAACCATTACTGTTCGCCACAGAGAAATTTCACTGTACCGAGTTACGGCTCCTTACTAATGTTGAGTATTTAGGATTAATGCTAGGAGTTTAACAAAAAATAAATAAGAGTTTGGAAGAAGTGGTGAGCTTTGGTTTATCATCCAGTCAAATGGACCATTTCAAATGGATTGCATGCGATAAAATTTAGGTATCTTGGATGATCGGATCTCCTATAACCGCCTTACACTAAATATGGTAGCAGCAATCATCAACATTTTAATATAACATACTTTAGTTAAAGAATTATTTTTAAAGTGTGATGTTGATAGAAAACAAGAAGTACTCGAAAGGAGAATAAATTTGTCAATCTTTTATGAAGTAGGTCCAGGTTCACGACTCTTAGGCTGAAATGCATAAGCTAATTTTAGTGATGAGCAGAACATGGAAAAACATCTACTTCAGTTGGATAGCAATCAAACCACTTTTATCTTCAAGGGATACCTGACGTTCAAATGTTTTTTTAAGATTCCTTAAAATTCTTTTAGCTTAAGATTATAAACCTTACGCTCTCCTAAGTTTATCCCTGTACTCATAAATGTTGAAGATTTACAAAAATTTAGAAAATCAATGAGGAATGCAATCTAATTTCTTTCCCTGGGAATTTGGAATTTCGTCTGCATTGCTGTAAACTTTAAAAATTGTGCCCAAGAGACAATTTTAAAGCACTCCGAGTCATTTTGACAATAAATCTATTTTTAAATATTTATAAAATACAACGAGAAGATTTTCTTCCCACATTCCTGTTTTAAATATTACCATAAAGGTTCTCTTTGAAGTATTACTATAGTGATGCTACCATAATCATAATAGAATAATAAACAAAACAATGCTGCTCACTAAAGGGTTCTTCTGTACCTCTTATATATATGCTATATATTCTTCAACGATAATTAAATAATTGGCAAATGCCTACTTGTAAACTAGAGAAATTACTAAAATGATACGTACTTACAGATTAACCTAATAGTCAACACACAACATATTTCCCAAAATAAATAAAAGAATGTACGACAATAGTTGTAAAATTTCACTATTTAGAGAGCATAGACGTATAACGTGTTGCAATCCTTCACATATAAAAAAATAATTACAAGATAAAAAGAACTTTTTATATACCATGTTTTTAAATTTTCTGTTGAATCATATAAACTTGACAATTCTAAGTATTAATAAATACTTTTTAAAAATTTTTTTAAGAATTATCCCATCAACTTCAAAGAAAATGAAAATAATTGGAAGTTAACTTGCGTTTAACTTTTCGTTCCCATCCCGACCGATAGAGGGCTGCACCAGTCTACAAAACAAAATTAACTGAAAGTGAATCCAACTCTGCTTAAAGATGGCTAAAAGAATTAAAATAATGCATTGTCATCGTGTTCTGAGCTATTCTAAAAGTTTCAAATGACTGGCTAGTCGGGAAGTTAGTTAAAAATCGATTGCAAGATTTGTACCGGACAAATACACACACACACACATACACACACAAACAAACAAACAAGAGAGCGAGTTAATAAAAACATGGTAATTAATAAGGGATTCACGTTTAATATCTACACATTCGTTCCTTAAAGTAAACAGAATTTACTAGTTCGCTTAAATTTTCCATGTGTTATTTCTAAAGATTCGAACTTGCAGCCACAGTCATATACTTGAAAACAAACTCTGTCGACTCGGAAATCAACCATAAATCTTCATTATTCGTGTTAGACGTCGTTATCGACTCCAGAACAAGCTTGCTGTACACTTACTTGATAACAATATGATTTTTAATGAAATTATAACATGGCATTGCAATTAAAAAAATCTGTGGGAAACATTTTGAAATTAAAAAAAAAATCGTATGTCCTGACTATACAGATATAGTTCTCCCACATAACGGTAAGCAATCTGTCCAAAAATGACAGTTTCCACAGATAGGGTAAAAAAAAAAATGTCTAGGAATTTTAAATGATTTGTAAGTACAAAGATTCATCATACGTAACGTAGCTTTCTCCCCTTTATATGAATCTTCCCTTTCCGTGAAAAACCGAACGTTTACCCCATTCTTAATTAATTATCGTCTCTTTATTCTCAATTATGAAATTAATGATGAAACTAGATATCAAGTTTATGAATTTCATCAAAAGAGCGGAACTGAGGTGAAAAATATGCAAGACTGTCTTTTGCAATTAATAACAATCTTATTTTAATGTTTTATAATATGAATCCCGTAGTACATTAAAATAAAATAACCTAAAGGATTTTTTGGGATATTATATTTGCTTCCATAAATAGCATAAGACGTAAAAATAGGTAATAAATATTCAGCAATGAATTCTTTATCTATAACAATAGCTGACGCAGAAACCCAAAAATGTCAATAACGCTGGAGCACAGCAAAGGCCAAATTTAAGCTCCGAGTTTATTTGTATCCATTGAAATATTTTTACGTTGATAAAGATAAGTTATCATTTAATTACCTTATTCTAATATTCAGGGATTATTTCATCATATATGAAGAAAACAATACAGAATATAACGCTTAATTTCATTTAGCAAATACTAGATTCAAAAATGCATATTTAAACATGGCATGTTATTGTGAAAAAAAATGATTTATTTGTTTCGTAAATTAAAATATTGCACTTTATGTACGAAAATGCAGGGATAAAAAAACTTCAAAAAAATAAAATGCAAATTAAATTATCGCAGGAAATAGAGTTCCAACAGTAAATAAAAACTCACAAAATTGTAGGAGAATGAATTCAATTTGTATGCATTTAGTCACTTAGATTCCTGGTTATTTCTTTCACATTATTTTTTATCTTATATCTGATAATAAAAGTTGACCCAGAAACATATGTCAAATATTTTTCGCATTTATGTCTTCTTTAACGACTGGAAAAGTGCATTTCTGGATTATATGAGGAATATTTTAAGATAAAACTCTAGATTCTGATTTTAAGTTGCTTGAGTAATTTTAAAATAAGCATATTAAATGATTTTTAAAACCTCTATTCATTTTACAGTAATATGGAAATGAGATGAAATATTAATGAAAATAATGAATAACGTTTACTACAAAATACTTATTTTTACTCTCTATTAAGGAAGAATTTTTTTACATGTAAGATAAACAACTTTATCCGATTAAAAATCATGAGTCACGTGCATTTTACTTTAAAGTTCATCAGTATCTTTCCATTTTAATAATTTTTTATTACTCAGCGATAAATACGCTTAACGGACTCTAAACGCACCAATTCAAAAACACTTGGAACTGGGATCATGCACTCTATCAGGAGATAATAATTGTCATGTTTCTGAAGATAAAATTGAGTAATTTTTATGTGAGCAAAAATAAAAGTAGAGTGCATATTTTTTATTCATCTGTTTTTACAAATTTAAAAACATTTTTTGATTACTTTAGATTTTCACTCAATCCAAAATGTTTACATTCTGTGAACCCTTTGAGAGATGCCGTTTGCACAGCGCAAACGCTTAAATCTAGTCTGTTTTTCACTTGCATTCAATGTATTCCAGTTAAATGAGCAGAAAAGTGGTTAGTACTGCCATCTGTTATCAGTTTAAAGAGGTAAATACATTTTGTAACCTTTTTATTAAGGGGGAAAATATGCACTGTACAAACGGTGGAGGTTTTATTAGAAAGAAATTTTCGGAACAGAATTTAACTGGACAATTTTCATCTGAAAGAAATCTTTACTAAGATATGGCATGCTCTGTTCATTAAAATTTAGTGACATGTTGCCACTTTAAATATTTTAAAATTAATAATAAATACTCAGAATATGCACTTTTATTCAAAACCACTCAAATTAGGATAATGCAAATCTATCAGGAGGGAAATTTTCTTCTTTTAGAAGATTAAAATAAACAGTTTGTAACTGAGGAAAATTTTAACACGTATTTACCTCCAATCATTTTAAAGATACATATTTTACAGCCCTAAACTTTCTGATTCTTGCAGTCAATTATCCCCTCAGGGATAAGTAAGATCAATTTCCTTTAACCAGTTTTCGCTTGAATTTTAGAAATTATAGCTGTTCACAAATTTTAAGCCGAAAAGTCCAAAAGTTGAATTTAACTGTAACTCTATCTCGATTCCCTTTCATTCTTTAGTTGTTTAAATCAGAAAATAATTTACTTCTCTCTGAAATAAATTGCTCCCGAAACTCTACTTTTGTTATCCAGATAATGCCTTATCTTATTCCTGACGTCGACACAATCTCACATTAATAGTGTGAGTTAATGAATAAAATATAATCCGACACCCGGAGTCTTTCTACAAACAAAGCGTCTGTCGCAGTATGGATTTTTCCAGATTTGTAAAGCCGTGGAAATTTCTTAATTTAACCGAAGGAAGAAAATAAACTAGGTCATAAAATTTCAATTACGTGGTTAGAGATTGAATAAGTCAAGAAAACACATGGCTTAAATGAGTTCTATTTTAAGGTTTCTGTCAAACTCCTAGCAAAAAGCATTTTATCAGGAGTTATATAGCAAGAAATATTAAAGTTGCTTCGGAATTTGGTGTATTTATTGTAGCGTAAACATAGTTACCTCAACACAAATACATAGAATGTAATGTTACTTTGAATATATTATTATATGTTGCTTTGCAGAATGCGTTGCATTGTTATGCAAAAAATATATATTTAGTGTAGTTTTCATTTGTATGGCCTAACCAATTAAAATGTTTCAAGGTACAGATTTGTTTGTACTTTACATTTGCAGTTAAATACAGTGAATGTATAAAACATACATGCAGGGACTAATTTTAAATAATATCTTTAATATATTAATCCTAACATAATTTATGCTATATGAAGTAAAACCTCCTTTTTAAAATCGAAGTTCGATCAGAAAAACTGATAAAATAAGTATAAAGCAGGCAGATTTTGATTAGTTAAAAAGTTGACTTTCCAATCCGAAATTTCTTTTAGAGATTTATCAAAGATCTGAAAAGTTATTGGTTATCTGTGTGTAAATATGCACAAATAGGACAGAAATCAAATTTAGTATGTGCTATGTATAATTAGTGAAATGGTTAATAAGCAAAAGATCAGCTTATGTGGTAGGGAGTTTTTTTAAAAGCTTCGTTATCCAAGTAAAATTTATGAAAAATTTCCCTTTTAGTTGTACCACAACACAACCAATGAGTGAATTATTTACAACCTCTCAAATCTACGTTATTATCCTTGAAATGATTGATTTGCAATATTACAGTTCCAGACATGTGGTTGCTCTTGTAGCAATAGAAGAGATATTGATGAGAAATAAGTGCCATTCAAGTTTCAGTAGATCTGGAAAATACAGAAGCGGTCCATACAGCAAATAGATATACAACCCAAAACTACCTCTTAAATCATCTCCGAAAAATAACTAAATGGCCGCATCAGTATGCATATTGGACTTGCCTATCATACGAGTCATACTGAAAGCAAATAAAATACTTTCGCCATCGTCATTGAATTATTTAGCAAAAAGACTTCGTAAAAAAACCACAATAAGACATCCGAAGTTATTTTCTTAGACGAAATTTAGTGCAACCTATCAAAATTCCTGGTAGTTGGGTAGCCGAATCGTGTAGGAGAAACTAACCAGAAAATGCATCCACTAATTTGTTTGTTGCTTATGCAACACCGACAGCAACATCAGATCAAGTCCCGAAGGCAATGGGCGATGAATGTGCGGCTCCTGTTTTGACTGGCACCACAAGGGTCGGAGCTCGACTTGGCCAAAGGACCAGTCCCGTAATTTTGAACCGAGTCAAGTGACGAGACCAGAACACTTGACCCAGAAGTAATTTTGAGAACTTGGAGGACATTACAGCCCCGACAGATTTTGCGTGCACCAGCCACCATTAGTGTACACGACAGTGGATTTGTCAGCGACGAGCATCGAACCAGTTACTTTTAGATCACTAGCCCGCTGAACTTGCCAACTGGGCTACTGCTCCCCTATCCATTAATGTTGCTACCCGTAGTAAAACATGTCAGAGGATTTTCATGGATCTTTGCATTCATTCCGGGGAAGGTACATGGTGTGGCAGAAAAGACTCCCACATTTCAAAGGGTAATAAAAAACGATCGAAACAATTTACAGATAAATATTTATATTATTTTCAAAACGTGCTTCTGTTTTATTTTTTCCGCATTACATTTTCAAAATATCCATCACTATGTTGGTCAACTCTGGGGTAATGGCTGCAACATCCTCACGAATAACAGACTAATGCGGACTCGTCGCAATTTTCAGGCGTTCTAATGATTTGAGGACGGCCACTAGGTGTCACGCTTGAAACCCATCAAAGGATTGTTTTTCGACCAGGAAAGGCATCAGTTGCGTAGCGCCCGAAGAGCGTCCTAAATGACGTCTGTATTGCGGTTACAGAATCGCTATTTTTTAAAGAACGCCTAGATAACGAAACCGCGACGTTAATCGGACCAAATTATGCTGTCTACTGAACGAACTGATGCCCCCTCCCACGGTGTCCTAGCCCCACCACTCACTTACCATTGGCCCTCAGAAATCTGGGAGACCAATATACTGCACCTTGTATTTTAATCCGAACTGATGAAGTAATATTATGATCTATACAGATACAAAATTGATATTATTTAAAAAAACTAATCTACTATATCCTAGAGGAATGTATTTTTATTCAAAATTGCAATCCTCTCGAACGCAAATTATTCTTTATCATTATTAGACTTTTATGTATGACTAGCTGAATACCCGTGCTTCGCTACGGAGTAGATTCAAATTAAATGCAACGGTCAATGTATACCATTTATGCCATATATATATATATATATATATATATATATATATATATATATATATATATATATATATATATATATATATAATAAATACAACAGTCAATGTATGCAATTAATGCCGAAAAAAATATATACTTTAAAAATCGTAAGGATATTTTTATAGATAAAATAATGTAGAAGAAAATATTACAACGGTAAATATTACAACGGTTAAATACAACGGTAAATTTATGCAATTAATTTGTATGTTTAATAACCATAAACCATACTAATTTGAATTAAATTCTTTAAAAACTTCCATCTCAATTCGTCTAGTGGTTAAATTTTATCTTTTACCGTATTTAAATATTTTTTCGTCGATTTATTTCGTTATTATGCATGGGACGCAAAATTAATTTAAAGTATCACAGAAAGAAATCACGTGATCAACATTTAATAAATTAAATTCTAAAAATTAATCTTTAAAAATTCACCAAAAAAAAGAGAATGGAGGTAAAAATTCGAAAAGATGTCATTTTAAAGTAATTTTTAGTATCTTTTTCGTGATATAAATTTTATAACCTTCAAATTATCATTTTAAATGAAAACTTTAAAAAAAATTACAAAAACAGCTGAAAAAGTTAATTTTAAAAAAATGGAAGAATTTTTTAAAAATCTTTCTTAGTGCACCCCTACACTATAAGAAGAATCGCCATGTAAAATTTCAGCCCTTTAGGTCCAGTGGTTTGGTCTGTGCGTTTTCTGTCAGTCAGTTACGGAACTGTTTTATATATATAGATAATAGTCCCTAATAAGCACCCATTAATCCGGTGTGTAACAATCATAGATGTTACACAACGCACCAAAATGCATACATTTTCTCCTGGCCTAATTAAACAGATGTGGTCTTATAGAAAAGCTTACATTCATGGCCACAAATGATTTACTGAGAGCTATTTGATCGGATTTCTACAATTACGCTCGTGACGTTAAGTAGCATTTAGTCCATTTACTGAACCCAAGACGATATCTCCTCATAAAATGAACTCATTAAAGTTTTATTTTAGAAAATAACAGCAATCTCAAAATATGTAGGATGTATAAAAAAATCTGACGTATCAGTATGATAGAACATTTTGGATTAATGTTAATTATGTTAAAAATATATTTTTAAGTGTCAACTTTAAGTACCGTAGAGAAGTGCTTTCATTTATACATATTTTATTGGTAATTGTACAGTTTCAGTTCCTAAAATAAAAGTGATTTTAATATAATTATCCATTCAAGAACACGCTCTACAGACAGATGAATTTGAGAAAAATTATTTTAATATTAATCACACATATGAACTAAAGATTTGCTGTACAGAACACATTTTAAACGAAATCAAAAGTACAATTGAATTAACATAAGGTTTGCAACTCTGACAAGTTACTGAAATAAGCTATATATTCCACTAATGAAATACGTAGTATTTAAAAAATCTTTTTCAGAGACGTATAGAGGAATTCCCTTGATTATAAAAGAAGAACAACCTCTCCGAGATTAAGCCAAACCCACATCCTGATTTTTATCGCAGTATATCGGGTAAAAGTTGCACATTATATTCGAAAATATACGATAAAATAAAATGCTGTTTATCCAAAAAATTTATTATCTCAGAGCACAACCTCTAGCTACGTATCGGCCAATTTTTATAATAATTAGATTCCTCACATTTTACTAAATGTCTTTCGCTAATGTATATCTTGCTAATTTTCTCTCGGAATATTTGGGAAATTTCTCTGCCGGAAGCTTCAAATATTCTTTCTCCGCGTGAAGGGAGCACATAATCCAGGAATTCGTTTCTGTACAGAGTTTCCAACTAATTTAATTAGAATTTTCAAAATAATTATAAAAATGAGAATAATAAATTCTCGAACTATTCATTAATTTTCAGGTTAATAAGCCAGTAAACTAAATGAATTATTTTTGTTGAAGAATTGCCAACTTTGTTAGGAAATGTTTGAAATGCCAAAGAAATCTAAGAGCAGTAAGTTGTTATCCCTTCTATTTGTCAAAAACATTTATACCAATAGTTGTGCGTTGAACTGCTACGAATCTTACTATGAGAGAGACTAACGGCTTTCAAAGTAATTGTTAGTGAATATAACATTTATCTCATACAACTAAAACATTAAGCTTCGATAATATAATTACGTAACATTGACATAGCACGTCCCACGCATTCAGCAGGAGTGTCGATTTAAGAAAATGAGTGGGTAGAACCGGAGCACGTTTATATGTGCAAGAGAATGGCTGCATATAGAATCCATTTTATAGACTGCTCATGATCAGCAGAAATTATAGCAATGCCAAATAGAGCCTCAGTGTACTTTATGGGACATGCGAAATATTACAATTACGGATTAATCAAAATGACATATCTTAAACTTTTCGATCTTTTATTTCAAACTAATGAAGTATTTTTGTGTGGAGAAAGAAAGTTTCTTTTTAGAAAAACTCCTTTTAGCAGAGTTTTTTAATTAATAATTATAACTTAAAAAGGGGTTGTAAATATTCTTTAACTTTCTAAGCATCCCAGACGAATTTTTACATTAACAACAATATTTTTAATATTAGTTTATAATAAATATTAGTTTACAGTCGAACCCCGTTATAGCGAACCCGGTATATAACGAACCCACGGATATAACGAACGAAAATTTTGGTTCCGCCGTTTTCCTATTGTACGTAATTTAATGAGTATTGTGTCAGTTCAATGGAATCTATTTTAGTCGATTTAATTCATTAATGATCTATTTAATAAATTTTATCATTTTTTAATATATATTATTGAATACACATTGCAACTAATGAGTTATACATTTTGTGAACTCTAGCATTCTTCTTAACGGTTCGGATACCGCGAACCACAGGTTCAAGCGAAAAAAAAACCTTTGGTCCCTTGAAGTTCGTTATAACGGGGTTCGACTGTATAATAAATTGGCGTCAGATTATTCAATTCTCTTACTTGGTTTAAAAGCGTCTGAAACTGAATATTCTGTAATTGCTCTTTCTAGATATTTGTCGACGTAAAAATATTCCACTTCTTCTCCCCCCCCCCTTTCTTAATCTTCTAACTCACACCTAAACAGGGGAGTTCTGCTCCGAGATACAGTATCAGTGGAAAGTGGAGGAATGTATTCCGTCCCGTCATAGATTTTGTTAGTTACCCAACTGATATCCTCACCAATTCCGTGCGTGATCATCAGACGTCCTATCGTGATAAATGAGGAGTTTTTATTCTTATATCGGAGGTAAGTCTCGTGTGACTACTTATAATCTTATATGGCTAGATCCCGGTGTTGGGGCAACGTGACTCCTTCCCAGAGCTTCTTAGAGCAAGTTCAATAGTGATTAACTCGGTGTCGGTTGCCCCCAACTCCACGTGGTTCTGGCCGGTAACTGGACATTGTTCACACTAAGCGGGCAGGTGACCTTGCCTAACTCCACATGGAGTTTGTACTAACGGGTTAAAAAAATCAAACATTAATTACTGAATATGCGGCACTTTTGTATGTGTGGCACTACACGCAGCAACCAAGTGATTTCTGCTAATAACCGCAAGAAGCCTCAGGTGGGTTGGATTAACTTTTGGATTATGATTCTTATAATAACGTGAAGGAAATATATATTTTTATATGGCTGTTTGTGTGTGGTCCTGTCTGATACTATTCCAGATAAGCGTCCCGAAGGAAGAAATTAAGGACAGGAAGTCACAATCTTCACTAATTGGATCCCTATGGCCGGGGAAGATGTGTGGACAATCAGCGAAGTGGATGCAACCTTGTGCCAATGGAGCCAAGGCTGCTGACCAGGTGTTGCCGTAGGCTCTAATTACTGACTTCCCCGCTGATGAAAGCTGCAGATCCAACGGGGGACGTTTCCAGCAAACCGGCCATGTGACAGAGCCCCCACCCTCAGGAACCTTCGAGAAACAGAATTTTCCAGATTCCTCTGGAACAATGAGAGGAGATAAAAAGCGGTTTCAGAAAGAACTTTTTTCGACTGTTGAGCGAGCTACTGCTCTCTGAGGCAGAGACTTTGTGTTTAAGCTAACTATTGCTTGTTGCTAGCAAATGATCTACGATGTATCTTTATTTTAAAAATTGCATATATTGTAATATACAGTTGGTTCTCTGTTTAACGACGCTCTACTTAACGACGATCTCTATTTAAAGACGATATTTCCCGGTCCCGGTCCCTCCGACGTAAAAAAATTCTATTTTAAGACGATTTTGTTTCTATTTAACGACGATTTTTTTTAAATGATAAACTTTTTCTTCAACATTTTATTTACAGGAGGGTTACTTTCTGTGGGGGAGTTTGGTTTCAATAACAGACCCAGAATTTCCTTGATGTTTGTTGCAATCATTTGGTGCATATACATTGGTACAGAATTCTCTGCCTGCAGATCCCCAACTCCTGTCATCACATTAGTCACGGTAACATTAGACACGGTATTTAGAACCAACCCCATTCCTATGAAACACGTGTCTTCCAGATATTCCCCCATTTAGACCCCCCCCCCATTCAAGCAGCCAAGGTCCCTCGTGTTTCTTGATCTAGTGTCCCCCGCCCCCACTGTCACCATTTGACCCCCGGGACCTTGGGTTCTCCTTTGATGCTATGTATCGGACCGCTAGAGGAGGAGATCCACGCATATACAGAGTACAGAAACGAACATAAATCACTGGCAGATGCAGAGAACTCTGTACCAATCTGTATGCGCTAGACTTGTTGCAGTGGAAAAAACCGGGGGAGGGGGGGGGTGAGGATTACTGTTTCTCGGAAGATCGAACATTCTTCCCTGGTGGATCGAATTTCTTAGTGCGGGTGTGGACTCCCTCTATTGTACCTACCATGTTGTCATGTGATTTACGAACTGTTCAAAAGCACCCCTCTCTCACTCCTTCTGGGAAGCACGTGTTCATGTTTAGAGAATTCATGGTTGTGTGTAGGAGCTCATTCCAGTACGAATATGAGGTGAGCAGAGCAAAATGGCATCAAAGCTAAAGCATCTTACGCTACACGAAAAAGTGAAAATTATTGAAAACTGGGAAGAAAGTGTTGGAATAACAAAAGTCCAATTCGCAAGACAATTTCAGCTACCCGAGTCTACCCTCAAAGGCATTTTAGCAAGCAAAGAGAAAATTCTTGAAGCAGCACAAAAATTTGGTTTGGGATCCAAATCCAAACGGCAGAAAATTTAATGTGGCCGATCAGAAGAGTTTGAGAAGGCAGTTCTGCAATGGTTTCATCAAGCAAGAGCATCTAACATTCCAATTTCTGGAGTGATATTTAAAGAAAATGCTATTATTCTGGCAGAAAAGTTTGGAATGCAAAATTTTCAGGCTTCGGCTGGTTGGCTAACAAAGTTCAAAGAAAGATACGGGCTTGTATTTAAAAGCATATCTGGCGAAAGTGGCTCCGTAGATGAAAAAATAGTGGATAAATGGAAAATAGTGCTGAAGGGGATATTAGATGGATATGATGAGAAGAACATATTCAATGCAGATGAGACGGGCCTATTCTACAATATGGTGCCTAATAAAACCTTAACGTATATGGGCGAAAAGTGTTTTGGTGGAAAACACAGTAAGGAACGATTGACTGTTTTACTGTGCACTAATTCGGATGGATCTGAGAAATTTCCACCACTAGTTATAAGCAAATCAAAGCAACCAAGGTGTTTTAAGAATATCACCAGGAAACCATGTGAGTACCACAATAACAATAAAGCGTGGATGACATCACAAATTTTTATTCACTGGATTAGAAAATTTGATGCAAAAATGCATCGAGAAAAGAGAAAAGTTTTACTTTTAATCGACCGATGCACTGCACATACTCCAAATATCCCTGGACTTAGAAATTTGACTATCCATTTCTTACCAGCTAATTGCACTAGCAAGTTGCAGCCATTAGACCAGGGTATCATTCGCAGTGTGAAAGCATACTACAGAAAGTCTTTAATTAGGAAATTAATAAACAATTCGGCTGACAGTATAAAAATTAGAAAATTTACAATCTTGGAAGCAATGCACATGATAACATCAGCATGGAAAGAAATTTCTTCATCCACAATAAAAAACTGCTTTCGCGTTGCTGGAATTCACAAAGAACTTGTAGTGGAACTGCAAAGTACGGATGTAGAAATCAACGAAGATGACATTACCCCTGAAGAATGGATAAGTCTTGTTGAAGATGAGGATGTTTCAATTCAAGATTTCTACAATTGTGATAAATATGTTTTAACAACAGATTTCAGAAATGTAGAACAAATTCATGAAGATATTGTAAACAAAAACACAGTGTCAGACGAAGAAGGTGAAGTTGAAGACACGGAAAACGAGACACTGCCACAGTCTTACACAGATGCAATTTCTGCTCTAGATGTTCTCCGACGCTATATTACATCGAAAATGGAAGGTGACTCATTTAACATTTTAGAAAATCTGGAAAAGAGAATAACGAAAACAAGGCGAATGAAGCAATCAACACTTTTTGAATTTTTTAAAACGTAATTTATTGTATTGTTTGTACTATTTTTTTTTCAATGTAATTTAAAATAACTTTTTGTGAATAAAATAATGATAATAATAAAAATAACATTTTTAAACACGCTAATATATTAAGAAATATATTGACAGTCCTAAGCCTGTAAAGTGTGAAGGGAAATTTTATTTTTTCACAAATTCTGTTTAAGGACGATCTCTACTTAAGGACGATTTTTCACGGTCCCTTGAAAGTCGTTAAACAGAGAACCAACTGTATAAATAAGGAGGTCTTAATAAAGACTTTATATATATTTTAAATTAAGTCTGTCCTCGTGATTATGACATGAATACATCGAGATTCTTGGTTGCTGTGGGCCACGATGCCATACCCTCTAATAGTTTCAAACCTTTGAATTGGTTTAATGGTAAATTCCTAATTTCGGTTGGTTAAATAACGACACTAAGTTCTTGTTTTGTTACACGATGGCAGATTAGATATGGATATACAGTCTGATGGTAAATTAAAACTGTTGTAAATAATTACGCCAATATAGGGACTGAAACTTATTGATCCTGGTGCTAAATGTCTTGTAACTTACTGAGAAAGACACGCACAAATGTCTTAACCAAACTTTGGCTTGGCAGGCCTAAACTTCAAATAATTTTCTCCCGCAATTTAAAAAACATTTTACTTTCGAAGATAACTTTCTCTAATAGTTTCTTTTAAAATTCAAAAACGCTTTTGATGTGGATGTTTTCAAGGTTCGAGGCCTCTCAGAGGGTTAATAATGTAATCAAAATAAGCCTCAATTTTCTTGATACTTTAATCTCAAGTTAGAGATATAGTCCGTTTGGAGCTAATTCGAATTTTAATCTAACTTATTTGTTGGAGGTTGAACCTAATCGCAAAACTGGACTTAGTTTTAAAAGTTCATCAAGGTTATGATAACAAACGCCTCCTTTCAGTTAAGAATAATGACCTAGATGACGAAATATTTCGGGTGCTATCACGATATAACATATCCCGATACCAACATAAAAAAGAAACATCTTGTTAAGATGAATTCAAAATTCATTATCCTATCAGCTTAACATTTGTTTTCAAAATTTTAATCGATAGTTTGAAAGTTTCTAATGCTTAAAAACAGCTTTAATGAAAGGGATATAATGAAAATTATCTATCAGACATTTGCGTAAGGCAAACTTTATAAACACGTACCATTACCTAAATTAAAATTAATCTTGAATCCAGGCTGTAAGATACACTGGTATTTCAGATATTATCATTTGTGCTTTATGCAAGTATGCAGTACGAGAACTTGTGAAGTGTTCTGGCCATTCAAACAGTAGAACTACGAATATCCACTTCCTACTGAATTATGCACGAGAAATAAGTTTTCTCTTGACTTATGAAATCTAAGTGATTCTCCATTTGTAACTTTTACAAAACAATATATTACAAGGAAATATAAAAATAAGATTTTATCGCGTAGTTTAAAAATTCCTTAGTTTTAACTATCTGCGTACTATTAATGACAAAATTTCTCCCTGCATCTTCTTTCCTATATTTTCCTCATTGAAAAATAACGATAGAAGTGGCAGGATTCGAACCCGCAACCTTCGTCATCCTGCCACGACTTTCTAATTACTGTACTACGGTGCCAGTTGTTAAACTTACCTTGCACTCTTATGTTCTAAAAGGGACAAAGAGTTTCCAAATATTCTTTAACTCTATTGAAAATTTTCTTAAAAGATATCGAAGTCTCTAATTTTTAATAGTAACATTAAGATACATGAACTATTTCCTATAGCTAGAAAAAAAACCCACATGCAATCCAGGCAAGTAATCATCATAAGACAAAATCGAACAGTTGATAAAGTTCCTGATAAAATACTAAAAATAGACAGAGTGAAGGGAAATGGCACATAAAAGGCAATAAAATGTTTCTACTCTTATGTGTACGAAACTGACGATGAAGCACTTTGAAAAAACCGGAAGAGATAGATGAAATTAAAAAGATATAACTGAAGGAATACAAATACTTTTTCCTAAGATTTGTTTTTTCTTGTGATGTCTAAAAGCGGTATATTTTTATTATATAAAGTACAGTCAAACATGTAGGTCATATGGTACATTCTTACAATCATCGAAATTTCTATCAACTATTCAGTGGTTTAATTTTGTTTGGTTTGGTTTTGAGCGCTACGGTCAACTTTTTGCTACACGACGGTTAATCAGACTCCGGAACTACAGTTTTAAGCCGATTCCGAACGGCTACAAACATCCATACCAACAGTGGGACTCGAACCCACAAGATCTGAACCAAATTCCAATTGCCCTAGCCATTCAGCCATCACCTGGCTATCAACTATTCAGTGAATTGGCCAAAATATTCAATCAGTTCACAAGTAACATAAATCAAAGACAGCGGTGAAAGTCCCAAAAGGAATAGGGCATTACTACATAATATATGTATTTTTAATATAGGATATCTCTCTTTGCAGTACGTTAATCTTTCAAGAAAATCTCCATTGAGTTATTCTTTATGAAAATTAATTATACAGTAATTCATTTAAATTGTTCAAAAATTTGTAACTGAAAATGTATTAACATAGAAAACTGGTTTGAGAATGTTCAGAAAAACATGACAGCTATTCTCGAAAAGCGAAAATTTCTTATTTCATTTCTCGATCAACTAAATTTAATACAATTGTCTTTGTACTTCCCAAATAAAAGATTTTTGCCATGGGCAGAAAATAATGTCGAATTCTTTTTCCATTTATAACATTAGTAGACTGCTAAGAACTATTTTTATTGAAACAAGCTGAAAATAACTTGGTAAAATCAACAATTTCTATGCCGGAGATGCTCAGTCTCTCAGACAAAAGCCATTATCGACAATTGACCCTCTTGACCTGTACTGGAGCTTTCATAACAGCTATTTCAGATTTGCTGTTACTTCCGGGTAACAAACATATCCTTTCAATCGCTTTCTTATGATCAGTATTTCTCAAGATGTTTTTCCAAGTTATGCAAAATATTAGCCTCTCTAAATTTCTTATCCAAACTACTTCTGACCAAAAACTGTTAATAGTTCAAATCTAATCGCCATACTACACGTTAAAGAAGTCAATGAGAAAAATTGTAACTACCATACGGATTCAATTAAACATAGAAATGCTAGATTATAACCTTCTGCTTAAAATTTCTCAGCTAATTAGCGAAGTAAAAATTTCCTGTCGAGAATTTTTCGCACTAATTGATGAAACGTGCTTCAAATGTTCCGACCCATCAACTAGGAGTCGCTTTTCCTAAAGAATGGTATTCACTTGGATAAAATATTTATTTGCTTGACGAAGTACTTCGTCAGTTGCAACCTCATGAATTTTAGATGAGTTAAACGGCGAACGCCGCACAACAAATTATGAAAACCCCTGAAATAGCTAGGGCATTTAGTGGAAATTTAAACATCAGTAGAGATTTCGGTTTTTAACTGCTTCAATTACCGATCAAGGGACGAAAATTTTGCTATTAAGTAGATGTGAAATGATGCATGGTTGTTCATGGTTTCGACTCGAAATGTAACTTCGATAGGGTACGTATCGAATAAAGATTGTATTTCAATGCAATTGTACTGTAGGGAGATGTCTGGGACACAACAGAAATGACTCGAAATGCTCTAAAGTAATACTTACAATAACGTTGCTACTACGTAATATCGAAGATAATGCTTAAGAAACTACAGCACCTGACCTCACAGATTTTCAATCTCAGTGTAAAGTACGAGAAATTTCCCTCTTGCAGATTTTCAAAAGTAAAAATTTTATGTTTTCTACATTTGTAAAAAGATCTTTTAAAGAAGTGCAGGTTTTATAAATCTTTTATTTTAATATATCTTTTTTCCAAAACAATTGATTTTTTTTGCGACAGATGTCACTTTGATACCCTGTAAAAATTTAACTATTAAAAACAAACAAACAAAGCGATTTTTAACTGAATGTCTACTTTAAAGTCTACGTAAAAAGTTGAAACATATGCACTTGCAGATTAGAAAATGCATATTTTTCCTTAGTATTTTTCTAATATGTGATTACTAAAATTCCTCATAGTTTAACAGCGGGAATGAAGATCCGCTATCTCAAATGATTTCTCGTCTCAGGCACAGTCTTGTTTCCTCGTTGGTGCCAGAGAGAGGTGAGACGCCGAGTGTTTGTTTTGCCGGAACAAACGATTTGATCTTTAATGAATTGTCTGATATATAAAACATAAATAAACATATTAACCTAGTGATTAAGAGAGCACAATTTTCTTTAACCAGCAACAGTTTTTTTCTCTATTTTCCTAAGTCTTGCTTAGATTACTTATACAAATGCCGGAACAAAATTATGTACCCTACCAATGAGCCTCTAAATAATTATCAACACTCTTTTTCAAAATTCTTTAGAGCCTTGAACATGTCTATGTATTCTGCCCTCATAGACTGACGAATGTCAAACAGGGTACACACAGTGTTAACAATATTAAAATGTAAAAAGGTAAGAACTTTGACAATCATGCCCACTCAAAAGGCGAGAACACATCTAGGAAAATCCGGAAAGCAATAAATGGAGGAGAGAAGAAGTTCAGAATTTTTGTTTTTAGTTGTATTTGTCAAATATGTTTTTCGGTTGCCTCGGAAGAAATTCTCTGTTGGAGATCTTACCATGTGAAAAGATAAAGGTGTGTAAGGTTTTGAATGATATTTGTGCTTTGCTTTGTAACTAAGTCGTCACCCTACTCGTTACAATGAGCAGGTACACTTTGCAACGCTGCAAAGTTAGACATATTCCTAAGAAGTTGTCAGCAGTTCGATTGTCGAATGCAGTTATTATCATTGCTAAAAATATGACCTAGATTGAATTTAGGGCCGGTTGAAATGACTTTTTCAAAATAATTTCTGCAATAAATAATAGCTCTAGCCCTATTTGTCAATTCAAATTGCCAATATAAAACAAGCTCAATTATTAAATTCTAATGGCTTTATCTATCAGTTACTGCAAAAAACCGTTTGCATGTTGTTCTACATTAAGCACATAAACATGAGAGCTACTTCGGTCGCCATTTTGACGACAAAAATAGCTTTCATGAAAGAGTTCAGATAAATTCTTTCTTATCTTCCTATTGGACACTTTCAAGTGGTGGAAAGGGACGATAGAATTATGAAAGATTCAGTAGAAAGGAGAGAAAGAAGCTTATCAGAGCTTCTTAGTCTCCTTTCAATCTAGAAAGCAAGGTCAATTGCTAATGTTCAGGTACCACGTAGTGTTTTGTTTATAAGTCAAATTCGCTGAGAGAGCTCAGTAGGGAATGAAAGTCTAAACGACAGCAATGTGATGTTAATCTATTGGAGTAAAGGGAAAAAGTAGCAATAATCTTTGAATGAAATTGGTATATCATCGCAGTTGTAGAGTGCGGTAAACAAGTGCTGCTGTATATTTAAAACAGGTAGTTATTAAAGTTAAGGTTTTATTAAAATATAGCTTTTTAGATTATTTCTGCCAAATCTTTGTCATGGTAATGAAATGACATTCAAGAGTGCAACCGGTAACTGGCATTTTTGAATTCTACGTCTTAACTAGTAATACAGAACATTGTCTACTGTTTTTACTGCGTGTATTCTTGTCATCGAAAAGTAATTCAACGGAAAAGATAAGTAAAAGTGCAATCTCATAAGGATAATCTCGCTGTGTCAAACTTGTATTGTTTAATCCTTTAATTCTACCTGTCTCTTATATGACATAAATAGTGAGTAAATCTAGCTTCTCTGTTTATGTAACACTGCATTTAATAAAGTTAATAACGAGGGAATTACTCTGAATCCTGTGAAATATTCTTCTTTGAGATTATTGATTTAATAAAAATCTCAAATTAAGAAAAATATTTGAGTGCAAGCTGACGATAACTTTTTTTTTCATTTTAAAACAGTTAAACAAAATATATCTAATATCCCAAACAATATAAATTTCTGCTGATTTTTCAGCAATCAAAAGCAGCGTTTGAAGAAAATAAATTTTAGATCCAATACAGTTTGATGAAGACTAACTTCAGACTTTGTGTTGACAGATCATTTGGTAAAAAGTAGTAATCATAATGCATCTGATGGGAACAATATAGACCTTTAAATAAAACTTTCATTTAAATATAAAAATTCCATTATAGTCAAAATTTCCCCAAAAATTAAGTTTTGATTATTTCAAAAGTCACTTACTCATCTTGTTTCTTCACAAGGCTAAATCTTTTATGCATTTTATCCCCTTTGTTATTAGTTGTATTTTCAAACTTTTACTTGCACAATGACCATTCACCCTTTTTGTTTCTAGGTGTGTAGCCATAACATTTTCGTCTCATTGTAGGTGTACCATCGTTAACTATTAACGTCTATTTTGCTTAGGGCCTTTGTAGAGTCATCTATGTTCATAAATAAAGCACCATCGATCTATGGGGTTGATTCTTGTGTCGTTGAAACATTATGAACTTTATGGACCTTTACGGAAGCCACGTTCTTATCATCGGATTAATGTTGAGGGAAATTCATAAACAACAGCTGTAAATAATCATCCATGCGTAACGAGCCAAAAGACAAGGTATCTTCGCACACATATAGACAGTTCAATTAGAACAGCATCACAGCGTTATTCTTAGTACGAAGCTAAAACAGACAAAGCCACCTTACTTCATTCCAAACTTAATTCTAACGAAAAACAAACATTACTACGAGTTGCCGTTTCATGAATACCACACTATCAAAATTCTAAATACATGCAATCACATTGATGACACTGACATCTAGTGGCGAAATTATAAGTACTATCAAACAGGTATCTTATTTCTATTATTCACTTTACCCTTACAAATTCCTTCTTTTACATATCTAGAAAAAATGTCCAAAAAAATCATTATTTTTCATACATTTTTTTTGTTGTTGTTGCTTACTTTATATTATTTCTAGATACATTATCATTTGGGCTCTTCAAGGTATTTCTAGAGCTAATTAGATCCCCGTTACAGTAATAAACATTTGCATTTTGCAACTGTAACTTTTTTTTTCTGATTACTCAACTGTTCACTCTAATCTAATAAAGAAAAATAACATTTAACAGTAAGAGAAACTTTGTGTACGACTCGTTGATGCAAAATGGGTCATAGTTAGGTCATAACGTATTGAACATTTTCTTCATGACCCGACTTAGTTGATTAAGTGGATGTACTTGCTCTGTATTTCTTTCTTAATAATCATCAAAAACCGAAACTCTTACTGTTACCAACACACGAAAAATCAAATTATCAGCTGACATATATCAATAAAATTTTAAACAATAAACCCCAAGATTTGAACGATTCCTTTGAATTGTCACAGAGAATCTTTTAAGTTCATGCTGTTTACACCAAATATGGAAATTATTAATATATAATTAATGATGCAACCTTCAACTGCAGGAATTACACTTAAAAGGAATCCTTTAATTGCCTTTGATAACTGCAAACAAAATACACATCCTGATATAGAGAGGTTCAAAGACTTAAAATTATGCCTCAAGTAAATTGCTGAATTCCCCATGATTAGAGAAACACCACTTATCATTACCACTTATTATGGCATTTATCAGAAAATATGAATTTAGTTTTAAACTGGGTCGATTAAGTTTCATTTCAAATTGAAATTTCGTATTGATCATAAACGTACTTAGTGGCTGTATTTGATGGCTTTGATTTCCGACTATGCACTGTCAGAGATAATTTGCACTTAAGAGATAAACCAGTATGAGCAATTGGTTAAAACTCTAAATATTTGACATTAGATGAATAAAAAATCTGAAAATTAAGTCTCTTATTTCCCATTAATACTTATTTTGTTTCCTATTTATATTTTTGTTGTTTAAGTAAATACATATGAAAAACATATGATCTCATCACTTAAACAATATATGCGTAAAGGGTATCAGTAGGAAGGCAAATTATATTCATTAATTTAGCAAATTATTTATTTTATGACTAACAGTTTCAAATACTGTAAGTATATTAAAAGACATTTTTACCATTTTAAAAACAATGTATTCGTTAAATTTTTTAATTATGGATTTCCTTAAATTGACCCATCAAGTAAGATCATTCAGCTGGGCTATTTATCATATGCTGATGCTGTTGCTCAAACAGCATATGATAAATACAGAGGCTGTTCGCACATTTTTTAGACGATTTTGGTAAGCGGTAATAAAAAAGCGTTTGCTGCAAAAGAAATAATTGCAATTGTACTGTATTTTCAAAAGTCAAAATTATCGTCTACGGCTTGAAAGTTTTGTTTTTATTCAAAATGGCGTTTTTAACAAAGCAGTGGTTCGAAGACTACATTTATGCTCTTTCCGAAGAGAAATATGCGTACTCCGTTATCCAAAAACGATGTGAGAGTCATGGTTTTGTGATATCTAAAGCGTCGATAGGTAATATCGTCAACAAGAAAGGAAAAAAACGTCAAATTGGAGCCTCAAGTGGGACAAAAATTCCAAACAAGTATCCAAGGATAAAACGGACATCTTGGACTATTGCAAAGGTACGTTGTTTAATGTTAAAAGAAAATCCCCCTAGTCAAAGGACAGTTGCAAAATCATTAAAATGTTCGGTGTCCACTGTAAACAAAATGATAAACGTTGATTTAAATCTTAAGAAAGCGAAAAAACGCAATGTGCAACGTCTTCTTCCAAATCATATCGCTGAATGTCAAATAGAACATTTAAAACACAAGAATTTTATGCAATTTAGTTTTGTGAATACAATATACATCGTCTAAAAAATGTGTGAACAGCCTCTGTATACACTAGTTGAAAACCCGCTCTTCGCTACGGAGTACATTCAAATGAAATACAACAGTCAATGTATGCAATTAAAGCCTATATATATATATATATATATATATATATATAATAAATACGACTATCAATGTATACAATTGATGTAAAAAAACAAAAAGATATATTTATAAAAAAATCGTAATGGATATTTTTATAGACAAAATATTGTAGAAGAAAATATTCAAATTAAATGTAATAGGACATACTAAAGAATATAGTACAGTTAATATAGTACAGTTTGAGGAACATAATATCTTCTATTGTATTTTAATATTTTTTTTTTGGTAATGTCCAATCTTCTGCCGCATTAGCAAGAGAAAAACTATTTTTTTATCTATTCAGTTGTTATGCACGTGACGATATATTCGTTTAAAGTACCAGAAAAAGAAATCACGTGATCAGCATTTAATAAATTAAATTCTAAAAATTAATCTTTTGAAATTCACCAAAAATCAGAAAATGGAGGTAAAGATTCGAAAGAGATATCATTTTAAAGGAATGTTTATGATCTTTCTCGTGATTTAAATTTTATAACCCTCAAATAATTATTTTAAATACAAACTTAAAAAAAGTTACTAAAACAGCTTAAAAATTTTATTTTAAAAAGCCTAAGAAGAATTTTTCAAAAATCTTTCTTAGTGCACCCCTACACTATAAGAAGAATCGTCATGCAAAATTTCAGCCCTTTAGGTCCAGCGGTATATATATATATATATATATATATATATATATATATATATAAATTCAAAAATTCTACTTCCTTGGATAAGTAAGTATCAAAGTATTTAGTTAAAAGCTAACATTGTCGTAGTCTTGACATTATGTTCCTTAAGTCTTCGCCTTCTGTCATTAATTACTATGTTGTACATATTAAACTATCTCAGCATCTACTTTGCTAACGGGATTATAAAGGCTTTACATAACTGTCTTTGCTAAGTTAAGGTAGCAGCATTTCGTTGCAATTAAAATCATTATAACTTCAACAGGGGTCTCTTGGTTGACTACTGTAAGTAGCTGAAATACCCTTAACTTTTGAGCTCAGGAGACGTTCTTAAATCTACTAAATTGTTCCACAAAACTTGATGGTTGATTTTTACAATTAGATTTTTAGGTTCGACTCCGGTACGAACAAACTGTCCGGGTGAAATTCGGAGAAATTCCGAAGGAGAGTAAGATTTTACAGTTAAAGACCGCGGATGGTCTTAGTAAAGTAATTATGTTAACAAATTATAACTATTATTACCTAATTTCACTTAAAAAGCGATTTATCACTGCGTTTTCCCTGACAAATAGTAAAAAAATAATTTTCGCATTTATTTTCTGATAGACAAATTTCGCATTTATTCGCATCTATTTCGTAAATACGGAATGTATCCCCAGCAATGCCTCTCAACACGCGGTAAAATTTTGTAACTTGCAAATGCGATGTTGCTTTGATGTGCAGATTATAATTTCAGATCCTGGCTGTGAATGTACTACAAGAGAGAAAGTTAATATTCGGCAGAGAATTTCTTAGCGTTCATAAAGGGAGCTGAGTTTATCCTGAGTTCAGTTGTAAATGTTTTTAATGTATAGCCAAAATGCAATAAAATATTTTGGATGGTTTTATATTTTACTGACTTATTCCTACGTGTGGATTGCATTATACGTATGAATTGGTACAGCAGTCTTAAAGTAGATTATATACAGCAAATTTAAGCTGAACAAACTCTAGTTTGAAACGAATAATATTAACATATTTTTCTCATGATAGATTACGGGATTATAACTTCTACCTGTAGACCTACTCTCTTTTTAGTGTATGCATAAATTTTTCACCACGTTAATACATAGATTTTTCGATCTTATTTCCGGTATATTCCCTAAAAATATAGAGCATGAAAAAAACACTTAAGTAACCATCAAAAATAACAGGGAACGATGATGGAATACAAGATCCTATTCCCTGCAAAACACGGTGCTCAATGCTATATGTATTAGCCAACAAGTAAACTGTTAATTATTATTTAATTGAAAATCAAGATTTGCTGACAGTATTAGTTGCACATTACTGAAATAACTTTTAAGTGCCATGTAATTCCCCTCATAGGTATGGCTCAGTTCTTTATAAAACCTTCTAAAACCTTTTATAGAAATTTTTGATAATTTACAACATGTACTATATGAGAAGCATAATTTGGTTAAACTTTGTAATAAGAACTTTTGTTTGGTTACATTTATATCAGGTTCCTTCAGTCGGGTTAAAGTGAAGCAAAATTTTACATGGGTTCATAAAGGTTGATCAATAATATGTTTTTTTTTATTTTAATGATAAACTTATTGCTGATTATCTATGTTAAGACCTCTTCAGAAAGCTGTATTTAAGTATCCTCTTATACATCCATAATCTTGTATCAAAACTTTTACTCCACCAGATAAGACAATGTTGTATTTGCACGCTCCGATTTTGTATAAATCCCGATGTTTAGCAGCGAGTTCAGAGATTTTGTGTGTAATTTTAAGATGTACATTCGTTAAAAAGTTATTTCTAATATTTTTTCTATAACACATTAATCCGGACAATACACGCACACATATGCAGGTTGTTATCCAAAATAAGGAAAACACTAAGGAATAACATGACGTCCTTCATAAATAGAGCGTAATATCAAGTTTGATAATACCGGCTGGATTCAGTAAGAATAGAATTATACAAGTCGTGAATGGTATAATATACCCTTAACAACTAAGGTTGTTAAGGGCATATTATACCATTCTTTATAGAGAAATCATGAAAGTTCCTATGACATCTTTCCTGGCTATATTCTCTAAAAAAGACCACAGGAGTTACTGATATTCAGGTCGGAAGACTCTGCGGGCATGAGATACGTTTCATTTCGTCTTTAAATTCCTAAAACTCTGATCTGATAGTCTAGCTGTAGGAATAGGAGCATTATCATTCTGCAAAACTCCATCTCCTGAATGAAACATTGTTTGCAGCATAGAATAGATCTGATTGGCTAAAAGTTCGACATAGTCCTTGCCAGTCAATCTCTTTTTTACGGTTACGCTTGATCCCTTCTTAAAACCATGAGATGTTAGCCAAAACCCTGACAAATTTTCTTCCATTCTGGACAGCTCGCATGAGACAAACATGATCCTAACGTTTGTGTAGGTATTCTCCAGACATACGCACGTTCTGTTGAGGGGAACTACGTGAAAAATTATTCGACTGACATAATGCCATTTTTCGACATATTACTCGACCAGGATATGTGCTCTTGGCACCATTGTAGAAGACGTTTTACATTCACATCTGTTACAAGTGACTTAGAAATTACTACTATACCGAAAATGTTTTGTTTGTGAAGTTCCCTCTTCCATGCAATAATTGATACTGCAGCGTGCATATACATATTGAGCTCTGCGGGTACTTTGGCTGCAGTTGTCTTCTTTTTCAATGTAACAATCCGTTTCGATATCCTCTAATCTCTTTCCCTCAGCTTTCCCTTTCGTGAACAGTTCTGTTTCACAGACGATGTCTTTCCGTGCACTTTGTATGCTTTCGTGACTTTTGATACCATAGTTCGGGAAACACCCAAAACCCTGGAGGTTGCGGTAACAAATATTCCAATTAGACGCGTTCCAACAATTTACCCTCTCTGCAAGGACTGCATGGTTTGACATCTTAATCTATCCCCCAAAACGGACGATGCTCATAGCTACATTATTGCTACCTGACAGTATATACGCACTATATTTTATATATAACATATACACTATATTCTATAAAAAATACCGCTGACCACACTAGTTTTTTAAGGGACACGAAGAATTTTCATAAACACCTTTAATATAAGTGTTTCCATTATTTTGATAACCACTGTTTGCATATATATGTTGTATCCATTAATATAATTATAGATAAATCTTCTAAAAGACTGCTATATTCAGTTTACCGTATGTTTACAGAATCTTCGTAAAAATTATAATTTTGAATCGACACAGAAACCCTTGATTATAAAATTCAAACTGATGGTAAGAATATTGTCATGGGTCGTAAATAAAGCAATATAACATGCTTTTTCCCATGAAAATATATGAAATATAAATCATATGTTATCATCATTTTAACTTTATCTTAAACTATATATGGAGTACATTATAAACTTCTCAATAGCTATTTAAATAGCGTTTTTTTCCTTACCCACCAGTGTACTAATGAATTCGGGTAATTGGAAGTTCCAGCTTACATCACCATTCCGTTTAATTGCCAATATTCATAACATTTAAAAGGTAAATAACCTCTCTTTAACCTTTCACGCGATCCAGAACAGCGCTCGAAAGCGTCCCGAAACTTAAGTAAATATTCACTTTAAGATTTTAATTCACTCGAACCAAGATCGAAATAGAAGATACTGCGTAATCAATAAACCATGAGCAGGAACTTTGGCTCTTTTTTTTCGAAAGCTTTGCTATAAATAATGCTTTAAAGCCTCTCTAAAAACGTTAATGGAACTTCAAGAAATTCAATCAAGAAGCTTAAAGAACTCAGAACATACACCGTAATGCTTAGGAAAAATAACTTTCCACGCTTTCGCTAAAAAGTTTGTGGAGCGCCTGCCAGAAGAAATTTTCCGAGCCATTTTCAAGACTCACTCATACATTTAAATGGCTTTGCACGGAAGATTAGTATTTCCAGAGGGTAATGTTTGTTTGGATCGAATTGCAGTTACATAAGAAAAAGATTACAGCAATTTCTCTCAAAGGCGTAACTTTATTTTTTAATGACAAGGAATCTTAATCGATATCTAGTGGTATATTTGCTTGAAAAGGATTAAAGAATTATATGTTTTGTCTGACAGGTACGTTGTAATATTGACTAAGATTACCTATGGTGTCTATTAACCTTTTGCCTTACGGGTGGGATAGCATGTATCCCAAGAATATGAGTCCAAGAATGAATATATATATATATATATATATATATCCCTTAATAGCCGTCCTTACAAAGGGGATATGAAATTTTCCGTTCTAATGAGGGAGGTGGAAAAATTGGCCCCGTATGCTAAAGGTTAAGATTTATTTACTTTCTCTAGTCAGGGGCTTGGGGTGCCTTGAGTGGATGACAGATCTGTACTGTTTGTCCGGCATCCTCGAGCCCCACAGCAATGAAAAATGTCACTGAACTTGGGAAATTAACCCTCGACTGCGTATTCAGGTATTGCTACGTAGCGACCGGTCTTTAGTGATTCATGGCCGATACCCGAAAGGGGAGGGGGCCGGGGAGATTTAACGAGTTACTTTCTCTAGTCTTTATTATCAATACACAGATGTATGGTTAATTTTTGATGCTACATGCTATGTTTAGTTCTACTCTCACTTCTTATCGAAATATATTGTATTTACGTGAATAAATCAAGCACTTTTTCCCCGGAGATACTGTACTGATAATGGAAATGTGCGTTGGAATTGGATAGGAGGTAAGGGCAAAAAAATGGAGACTAAGGATAGTGGAAGTTCGGAAACAGCAGATAAATAATTTTCTTCAGTTTTGAATGTCAAATGTATTTTTGCAAAGATACAGGTAATTTTAGATTAATCACTTCATGGTTTACAGGAAATCGTGCAAAAATGTAAATAATTTTGAGGTAGAGGGAATTCCTTTTAGACCAAATAAAAACGGTAAACATTCCCATGGACAGTTCAGAAAAAATTACCATAAATAAAATATGAATTTTGTTATCTTCGGTTCAGCGATTTAACTGGTCACATTAAGAATAATTTAAACATATATGTTATTAGCAATTTCATTCTACTTAAACTAAAACTTACTGCGTTGATGTGTCTAAACCTGTAATTTGAAGTAACTGCTGTTACTAAATCATACTAACGATGTAAGTTTCTTCTTTGACTTGATCAAACACTTTGTTGTTTATTTATCTGAAATTCAATGCTATTAGTTAAAGGATGAATTTATGAATTCCAATGGACAAATAGAGAAAAAACAGCCTTTCAAAACTACAAGGACTTGATCACTAATGTTGTCCTTTTGGCATACCCTAAGCAAAATGCAGTACTTTTTTACTAATGGTTGATGCCAGTAACATAGCTGTTGGTGCTTGCTTACAGCAGAACACAGATACTGTCGCACAGCCATAAGGATTTTTTTCGCGCAAACTTACGACGGCAGGGAAAAAATATAGTACATTTGATAGAGAATTACTTGCAGTATATTCTTCGATTCGGGATTTTCGACATGTGCTAGAAAGGTGAGCGTTTACAATTTTTGCTGATCATAAACCATTGATATTTGCCTTTAATCAGAAAGGTGATGATCAGTCGCCCAGGCAGATTCGGTATCTCCTATTTATTAGTCAATTTTCAACTGATATTAGGTATATTGAAGAAAATAAAAATTCAGTTGGTGATGCACGCTCGCGAATTTCAGAAATTACTGTTAATACGTCTTTAAATTATCACGAAAAGGCCCGGAATCTGGTTCAGGACGAAGAATTGCAGTCTTTGCTTCCTCACGGATACAGGTATCGAGCTGAAGCTCACGCTTCCAAATATTAACACCGTCTTGTATTGTCATGTCAGGACCGGACATATACGACCCTTATGTACCCTCGTGTCATCGACTGAAGGTGTTTTTTACATTGCATAATCTTTCGCACCCAGGTGCAAATGCCACCGCGAAGCTTATAAAGGAGAGCTTTGTATGGCAGACATTGGAGGAAGATTGTAAAAATTGGTGTAAAAATTGCCTGGCATGTCAAAAGTTCCTAAACATACGAGATCGCCATTAAGGGAGTTTAGATTGGAAATTTCGAGGTTCTCACACGTGCATTTGGACGTAGTTGTTCATTCCCACATTCTCAAGGCAATTTCTATGCATTAACATTCATTGACCGTTTCAGCGGTTGGTCAAGTTTTCTGCATTCCAGATCAGATATCCGAAACGACAGTGGACGCATTTCTCTCAGGCTGGGTCGCACGTTTCGGTGTGTCTGAAACTTTGACTACTGATATAGGAACTTATTTCGAGAGTGAACTTTTTCAGTCTCTCTCTGGGTTCCTTGATACATACAAGCTCAAAGCCAATGGAAAGCTAGAAAGATTGCACAGGCAATTCAAAGCTACTATTATGTGCCATACTACTGACAGATAGACAGAGGTACTGCCTTCTAACCTATTAAAAATTCGAGCGAATCTTAAAGAGGAAAGTAATGCATACACGGCAGATATGGTTTTCGACACCACTCTGCGATTACTTGGTGAATTTTTTCATAATGATTTTATGATTATTTCATCTAGGTTAAGTTTTCTTCAAGGTTAAAAATGCCACATGCAGAAACGTCTTCAGGTTCCAGCATCTCGTCATTCTAGTAGAGATATTTTTGTTCGTTAGGACTTAAGCACTACACAATTCGTTTTCGTAAGAGATGATGCGGTGCGTCGGCCTCTTCATAAGCCATATAAAGGACCGTATACAGTTCTTTCCGGAAAAGAAACATATTTTACATTAGATCTCAACGGAAAGACAATAACTGTTTAAATAGATTGCCTCAAGGCAGCTTACATCTTTGCAGATACAGTCTATATTACTACACCAGATAACGATCATGGTGTAGTAATATAGACTCAAGAACGAGATACGGACGCGTGTTTCTATCCACAGATCAATTCAAGCTTTAAAATCGTGTTTCCAGACTGGAGGGGGGGGGGGGGGGTCCCGTGGCGACTTCCTACATCCCAGGAGCTGCATACGAGTTCTCGAAAACGAACAATTTTTTTTTTACGAACGATAAATGCAAATTATGACTGATGCATTTCTCAACCTGGATGTAAAATGAGTTTCTAATGCAAGTTTAGCAAACTGCACACAGTTCCCTGAACACTGTTTTCGTTAGCTCCTTATTCCTTTAGCTCCTTATTCCTTTGAAGGTATGCTTTTATAGTCTAGTACATGTATTTTTGCTACCGAGTGTTGAGGTTTGTTTTAACTCATTAAAATGCGGTTTTTATCTATTCTGAACGCTTTTGTGTGTGGTGAATCAATATGATGTAGCAAGCAGAACTTAAAATCAAGAATATCCATATCCACCAAAAATATGAAAAGTGATTTATTTACAGAAAATCGATACATAGTGCTCTATTACATTATGCTGTGAAACACAGCTTGATAAAAGTTTCAAAAACATATAAAACGATCTATTGGTGTGGGCGAAGGTATCTCTACGCCTGGTAAATAGCCAGATATACCAAGCTATTCGCCAACAAGTGGCACGTGGAAACATAAAAAACCAAAGCAATTTTAAACGCCCCGTAACCCCAAATATCCATTTATTGGTCCTTTAACCAGTTTTATGTAGCTCAAATTAAGTTATCGATAATGCGAGTAAGGTTATGATTAAATTACGAGGAAATAACTTAATTATCAGGTTTTAAAGCATTATTTTTGCTGTTGTTTGGGCTGCAGCAGCTCATCCTTCTTAAAAGAAAAGTATATTTTATCTTTCACAATAAAAACGTTCAGAAAAAGGATTTATTTTATCAAATGTATTGCTATAAATGAATTTATATAATTCTAAAATTAAACTTGATATATTCTAAAATTAAAATTAAACACATTTTTAGACCACAATGTACTCAATTTTTTTACATCAAAACAAAATATGTATTATGCTATCAGCAATTCATTCTTCCTTTTTTGTATCTACAAAACAAATCTGATGAGCATGAAACAGGTATCGAAATACCTATTGCAAGAACTGCCGGTAAATTGATGAAAATTTGATTATTCAATGATTTATATTGTTAAATTAGGAGAGGGGTGTAAATTTGTCACACAATATGCCTTTAAAGATCTACTTCCAGATTTTAAAAAAATCAGCCCGAATTCAAAAACATGTATTTTCTATCGAGTCGTTAAATTAATACAAGAAGGGAAATTGTCCATAGCTTCCCAATATCCGCGACGTACAATGACGCACCACCTTGTTTTAAACCATATAATTCAGTAAATTAATTACTATTGTCAGAGCGCTTATCTAACAAATACACTAACACAAATTTGTATTTTTTAAATTAGATTCTCCCAAAAGTTTTAGGGGTTGTTTGCGTTCAAGGGAATCCTAAATCACCATTATTTTTCTGCATCACTGCACTCACAAACTATCGGAACACCTCGGTGATTACTGAACGTATTGCGTTTTTTACAGTATCACATTCATCATTATTGTTTTTCAAGATTATAAAAGAAAACGGGATCCTCAGTGGACTTGAAACCTTTTAATGACGGCGAAAGTTTACAGTTGTTTCTATACATACATCTATTCACTAAAGAACTGGTTTTCGGGTTGCGGCATGTAAAAGTATAATTGTTAATTATATATATATATATATATATATATATATATGAAACAATAACATTTCACTTTTATTAATTAAACGCCTATTCGAAATTGTCCCATTTTATCTCAATAAAGTATCGCCCTTTAATCCAAATTCTGATTTAATGATAACCAAAGTAACCGATTATATTTTCCCCTAGTCCACGCGTAAATGCTAAGGTGTTTTTAAAAGCAGCGTAATGTAATTTTCTAGGAAGGTCGAGTCCGTCTGATGCGAAGTCACCTCCTATGACGTGCGAAGTCAGATATTTTCAACTAGCCAATTTAAAGTTTTAACGCACTCGTACCTCGCGCGTGAGCAGGCGTCCTTTGGTCTGATGTCGTCCTACTAACACGCAGTAATTTGCGCTGCGGGTTTTTTGCACATTATGTGTGTTCCTGCAGGCTCCGGATAAGCTATTGTGAACTGAAGAATGGAAAGGATTAACTATGTGTAAGCCATGACCAAATCTTGTAAGCTGTCCAGTGAGAGATCCAAGAATGATACCAAGTTTAAGATGATGTAAGCACGCTTTTCCCTCTTTCCTGACGTCCAGCATCTTGCGTTAATTCATTATATTATATATATATATATATATATATATATATATATATATTATATATATATATATATATATATATATATATATATATATATATATATATATATATATATATATATATATTATATATATATATATATATATAGATAGATAGATAGATATGACACTAAGTCAGTAGACTGACTTACGAGGAGCTCGGAGCCTCTTTCGACACGTACGATTGAAACTAATTACTTTTGTGAGATTATAAAACTGAATAGAACAAGAACCTTAAAAGCGTGGTTACTTGCAAAAAGGATGGTATATCTGGAATATCAAACAGCCTCAGACCTAACTCCTCAGCATGGCACAGCCGACACGTATGCAGAGGATTACAAAAGCGGAAATTTTAGTATTTTTATTTATATTTAACTGATGAAATGGAAGCAATCCAGCCGAGAACTAATGTCTCCCACGAACTTGGTTGCTAAATTTAGGTTTAAATGTGTTTTATATGGATTTGCTTAAGATGGTCTCAGACTTATTAAAGGAGACACATATACAAGGAGAGACTTCCCCGTTTCTCAGAATGTTGGCTTAGCGTTTAACTCTTATTGGGATGTATTACATACATTTTCTTCCTGAAGGTAACGTCAATTTTTGCGTTAAAATTCGTGAATGATATCAGTTATTTTTTCTTTGTGGGATAGTTAACTGCACCTTGTCAGCCACCAGTGAAAGTTTAGAGTTATTCCGGTTTTAGAATTCTTTTCCTCCAAGAATGAAAGTGAGAAGGGGGAGATTTTAAAGTTGAATCACCCGAAAGCTCCGAAACTGTTTGCATATATCTGTAGCAAAGCATTAAAACTTTCATTATTTGCAATATATAAAATTCAAAAACCTCTTCAGAGTAACTAGCTGCGCCTTTCCCTTTAAACTACTTGTCGGCTATGACACAAAGAGCCCAAATGAAAAGTGAAACCATAGCTGCTGGGTTCACTTTAGATACCTATCATAGCACAATTATTCCTCTAGTAACTCGTAGACTTTTAAGTAACATCTCAAAGAAAAAATTCTGTTTTGAAATATACATTTATTTTATTCCCTTACATCCTTTAGGATTCGTAAGCAGAATAAACCACAACTGATTTAATATACTAAGTAAATCTCGATATATATATATATATATATATATATATATATATATATATATATATATATATATAAATACACGTACTTAAATTATTATTTGATCAAATAAAAAAAGGGAAAGTACTAATTATCCAATTAGTCTTAATTTAATTTTCAAGATGAAAAATTGGTATATTATTTTTCGTTATTAATTAAGACTACGTTAATTAAGTCATATTTTAGACTTCGGGAAACGTCACCTACAAAATACAGGCTTCAATTTCAAATAGTACAGTTATATTTATTAAGAAATTATGGTTCGATACATCTCTACTGAATATATTCATGAGAAAAATGTTTTAAATGAAACTTAGTGTTTAAAGGTTAAGGGTAAAATGTATTAATTATGAAAAATAATAGCAAATTTTATAAAGTCTTTAAAATTTATCAAAATGTAGTTTGAAGCAGAAGAAATTTATATTCGAAATAATTCCTTCTGTGAATTTGAACAGATAAATAATTTGGGAAAAAAACTATCAATCAAAGCAGATTTTCACACTCAAACAGAAGAAAACTCCCTTTCTGCTATACGCGGATCTGAATCTGGTGTAAGACCGGAAATGGTACTTCGCTGACAGGCTTTCCGGTTATTTTAGTGGCCGTCAGATCACACAGTTTTGAACCAAAACACGGCTACGTCTATTTTTAAGATATTGGCACGTTCTGCAGTTAAGAAAGAAGATTAGTCGTGAGCTATTTTTAGGATACCAAAGAGCGTTAACACTTACCGACAGCTTTTAATTTTTATCTTCAACGTATTTTGAGCTGATGAAATTTACTACGTCCTACTTATTCTTTGGAAAATAGGGAATGGCCTGTAATATGACGCAAAAAGATAAAAAGGGGTTCGATGCAAAAACGAGAAAACGTTCATTAAATACTTCCACAGGATGAGGTAGTGCATATATCTGCCCTACATTAAGATTTTCTGCCCTACAATGTGTCGGAACCAGAGAATGTTTTCTGATTAAGCATTATGAAACATTTTTAGCATGTAGGATCCAAACATCCTTCGTTTTGCCCCACTAATTTAATAGTTTGCTACCTTCTTTAAACTGGCATTATGGATATTACAGTTAATACTCGATTCTTTATACGGCCTTTTATTATAATTTGGTAAATTTAAAAAATCCTCTTTTCAAATAATAATAAAGTTTTTCTCTTAATGCTGTAAAATTTCTATTAAAATCGTAAACATTTCGCCACCGCTGCAATTTTCTAATTGATTATTAAGTGAACAGCAAGGAAACATTTGAATTCCACTTAATATTTAAACTTTTTGCATTTTACTTTTGAGTAGATTGCCTGGTTTAAAATTCTAAGATCGTGGGGTTTGTTGACATCATACGTTATGGCTATAACTTTGATAGGGACATTGAAGCTTTTATAAAAAAAAATTGTAAAAATTTTGTTTTATAGCTGTTTTATACCTGTTTTGTTTTATAGATAATTACGTAATATCTAACCTAATAAAGCACGCAATGAATTTTTATAGAAGTGTATTTGCAAAATAAGGGGATTTCTAACACTTTTATTATTAAATACATTTACCCGTAATTTGCGCTATCAAAATACAAAAAAAAAATCATCACGAAATTTGAAATTGTTAACTATTATACTGTGACATGGAACTTGAGTTTTAAAATTATTTTGATTATTATACTGTTTTAACTTTAAAGAAAAAATACTATTTTCTAATTTCATAATTCGAAACAACATTAATTCGGTTCCATGCACATTTATAAGTGTATTTATTTTATTTTGTAAAATCTTAAATTGTCTATGCGCTGAAAATCCTTCCTGTGGTTTTTCGTACCGGGTTTCCTGGAAGAAGGTAGTGTGCTTCCCGTATGCAATTAAGTGTGAACTGTAACAGTACGGATAGTACACAAGGTCATTTGGGCAAGAAGGAAGAATTACTTGCCACCCTCTCGGTCATTAGGGGGACAAGGTTCCTCCATAGCAACGACCCAGCAACCATCTTTTTAACCAATCATATGTCTGAAAGGTGTTAATTGTTCTAGAACATTTTCTGACCTCTGCGATTTTCGGTGCTGGGAAGTTTTAACGGTATTTTGAGTCAGATGAAGAAAAAGCTGCGACTGTGATATAGCTGGAGTTTGTCTGCTCTTCGGCCCTTGTCGCTTTTTTTTATGCTGAGGTATCTCGAGATTTCTGGTCTGCTTTTGGGCCAAGTTTAGTAAAACAATGAGAGATAATCATCAGTCTACAATGAGGGTGGTGGTAAGCAAAAATAATTTGTAATATATTTACTCAGGCGAGAGCACAGAATAATTAATATATGTAGCTAGGTTTTATTATGTGTTCAAATACTTTCTTAATGTATGTAGATAATTATTATGTTGTTTCTGTGCAAATTGTGACCAACGATAAAATTAATTTTAAATAATAAGAAGAGAAATTCAATGCTAATGCTATTTAATAAAATTGAGTTTTTTTTTTTAATTATCTCAGATATGTGTTAGAATGTGTTATCTCCAATTAACAATTTGAAAAATGCCACTATACGATCTCACTATTTTATTAACTGTTTAAATTCCACATAATATATATTAATTGCAATTTGTCAAAGTGAATAATATTTTAATAAATTTACTGTCATCTGAAACATTTTACTGGAAAGTAGTACTAGAGATTGCTTTACTTTCCTTCTTCAATAAACATACTAGATATTCTTGTACACTAACAAATATTTCAACCCTGGTTAAATATTTACTTATTTTAAGAAACATCTATGAATCAAAGCAGCGCGAAATCCTGAATGAATTCATGAATTTTGTATACCTAGAAACCTTTGTCAGTTACTAAAATTTACTAAACCAGAACAGCGGGATTCCGAAGTGTAGATGACTTTTTCGACAAAATTTGTATTAACAAATTCTTGCTAATATAAGGGTGTCCCAAAGGAAAGTGAGACTTGGTTTTTTTTTTTTTTGCAATGATTTATTGGTTAGAATATGTGAAAATACAGGAGATAATATTAGTAATAGATGAGCTACAAATTCGCTACCAATAGTCGCCCTGTCGGTTCATGCAAGTGTCCCAGCGCTTGCTAGATTTTGAATAATCTGAGCGAAAAATGTTCGTGGTTGAACCATTCTTGAATTTCGTCCCGGACCTCTTCATCTTCAGCAAACTGGTGCCCTTTGAAATACTTTTCCAGTGGGCCGAAGATGTGGTAGTTGCAGGAGGATAGGTAGGGGTGTAGTAGGGAGGGGATGATCGATGACCTCCCAGTGAAAGCGGATCAGAAAATCTTATCAGCGGCAATCGATTCCAAGGTGATGGCCAAGTGTGCTATAGGAGGTCTTGGCATGTTCCATGCTCACACGTCCATGACGAAATTCCCTGAACCATCTGAATACTGTGTGTGCACTGTGACAGGCTCTTATGCCTATACACATCACTCTTACGACGTTAAATTTTGGCTTCACTAATGCTTACTCCACGCCAACGCCAACGGCGACGGAGACGAAAATCATGCATCTTCGTTGTTGCGCATGCGTATTACTAATTTTAACTCCCCCAGTTCATCTCAGGCTCTGGTGTCTGCGGTTTCAAGTTGGAAAAAGTTCAACTTTTGTCTCTGCCGCCATGCTCGACAACCAATCAGAATAGAAAGAGAAGATTTTGCACATGCGCAATCAGATTGCCTCTTCTCCCCATCTCCTAGTGTGTGAAGGCTTTTATGACAGCCACAGAGGCAGGTGGTAAAATGTGCCTGTCTTTCGTTGCTGTAGCCGTTGGTGTGGAGTAAGCATAACACATTCTGCCATCACAAATTGAATAACCGCTCGATGGGTCTCTTTGGGTGTATCCATGTCAGGACCGCAAGTAGTCATTTGACTTAAACATGTTCAAACAGCACATTGACACTTTTCCGACGACATCAGTTTTGTTTCGTAACATACAACGTCATCGAATGACGCGAACAAAAAGCTCTGAGTATTTAATCCCTGCCGCTAAATCAATGTTCTCACTTTCATTTCGGCCACCCTTAAATAGAGCCACGTGGTAAAACACTCATCGTATGAAACTAGAATTTTAAAAAATGAACTTCGTTCTTATCAAAATTCTTTATGAAACATTTTTTTTGGTGTGTGTGTGTGTGTGTGCATTTCACTCTTTTTCCATTTTACAGTGTTTTCTTAGTTTTTGATGCTCTTTGTGACTTAAAAGTGAGAGTTTTGTAGTTTAATAACTTCGATTTATTATTAAACTACAAAAAATAATTCGAGACACAGAAAACAAAGACTTTGAAATCAGTTAATAAAATCTTTGAAACATCGACATGAAGGTAAATTTTATATTTTTGCAGGTTTTGTCTCTGATGGAAAAATAAAGAGGAAAAAATGTTTGCTTTAATATGCTGTTAGGAGAAGACGCCGATAAATTTAATACATTATATTAAAAATAAGCGAAGTTGTTTTATCTAACGTTGAAGATAACTTCCTACTTTAAAATAAATGTTTTTTAAATAAATAAATGGTATGCGTAAATTGTAAGAGTGAAGTGAGATGAAAGGGATACAAATATCTTATTTTAAATATATTGTAGAAGCACTGGCATAAAGTGAATGCTTAAATTATTGAGAACTTAAAAAAAGGGAATAAACATTTTTATTCTAGTTAGTTATGAGTCTCAGTTGTTATGACTAAGCGAATATTACTTATTTCAAGATAAACTATAAATATCTTAACTATTCTTCAACAATGAATTTAAGGGGACTCGGTACATCTCATTTTGTCGAAAAATGACCAAATTGACGAATTTCATATTTTTATTCTAAATTATTCCTTCACATGTCTAGAAGATTCCACCCAAATTTCGTGTCATTCTGATAAATATTTAAGGAGTTATGGTTAATTTTCGTAACCCATATCTTTCATTTTCCCTTTAAATGTCCCTTTAAATCCCAGCTGCTTCAATGTTTACAGCTGAGATCTGATCGTCTCCCTGGTTTATTGTAAAAATAATTATTTCTATATCGATGCTGCTTTCAAAGTTAGATTATCCACAACCGTAGCGCCAACTTGTTTACATTTACGAGTGCTGAACACTGTTTTTTTTTCATGGATTGCGTTTTATAATTCGAGTTCGTTTAGAGAAGTGGAAGCTTCGTTCATTTTTATTTATTTTGTGTGTTCTTCTGAAATCATGCCTAGAAGGAAAAGAAAATCTGTTCTTGCAACAGAAAATAATAATAAAAGATGGAAAAAAACCGAAGGTAACATAATAAGTGATAGCAGTGCAGAATCACGTTGCATGAACACAAGCATGTTATCAAACAGTTGTGCTCGATTGCAGAATTTTCAATCTTGTAATCAAATAGAAACAGAAAATATTAATGGTGAATATATTTTTGTAAATACTGTTGAACTGTGAAATTTGTTTTCTAATGTGAAATGTGTAGATTGTGGAAACATATCTCTCAAATTAGACTGTAGCAGTGCAGTTGGTTTTTACAGAAATTTAAAACTTGTTTGTTTAGAGTGCACCAATGTATTATCAGACACTAAAAGGAAACAAGAATGTTCCAATTTAAATATTCAAGTTGACAGTGCCTTTTCAAATATTGGGAAAGGATATACTGTTATTGAAAAATTTTGTATGTCAATGAATATGGCCCCATTTTCTTCACGAACTTATATGAGGTGTGTTGAAAAGCTTAACTCTGCAACTTGTACTTTATCAAAAAATATGTTCGAACAAGTTCATAAGGAAGTGAAAGAAGCTTATAGATCAGGTTCAAAAACTTCAGCTATTTGTGATATTTCTGTTTCCTGTTTGTGATATTTCTGTAGAAATTAAAAAGGAAGAATGTGTAAATCACGTAAGTAAGAGATTAGGGACAGCTTTGCGAAATGCTGTTAAAGATTGGCGTGTTCGTGGTGTCAATTTAGGAGGCAAAGGGCATGGTAGTCTTAAGGAAACGACAATAAAAAAGCTCACAAAATACTATCAAAGAGCAATTTTACAGAACAAGGGTGATGTAAATAATATGAAAACTGCAATATATGCTACATTGTTCCACAGTATTTCAACTGACCAAAAACCACAGCACCACAAATGTCCAAGTGGGGCTGATTCATGGTGTTTCTATCAGTCTGCAGTTTCGAAAGGTGTAAAACCAGGAAATCATAAGTTAAATGTTGGAACACCGATTAAAGAAGAATTTTTACCAAAGATACTTCCTATTTACCAACGACTAGCATCAAATGAACTTTTAGAAAAGTGCATTAGTTACAAAACGCAAAATGCAAATGAAAGTTTGCATAATATGATTTGGTCTAGGTGTACCAAAGACATATTTGTGTATAAAAAATGTGTAGATCGTTCTGTTAGACAAGCAATTTGCGAATACATAAAAAAGGTGTGAGTTTTACATTAAAAGAAGTTCATAAAATACTAGGAATAAAGTCAGGGTGCCATACATAAAGACTTGCAAAAATGTTAGATATGCGAAAACAAATCTTTTCGAGAAAGACGACCTACATCTAAATATCAATATGTAAGAAAAATTGTAAAAAATGCAAAAGCTAAAAGAGAAATTGTAGAAAAAAAGAGAGAAGGAATTACTTATAGTGCTGGCTACTTTTAAATCTATTGGAAAGTAATTGACCCTTGTTCATTAAATTTAGAAATTGAAATATTAAAATTTGGTGGTTTCAAAATTCATATCTTAAGCTATTAATAGTTTATGTTTATTATTATTTAGGATTTATGACAGTAGTGCATCTTATTATAAATATATAACAAGTAAGTAGTATATATTATGCCTTAATTTTTGTACATTTACAGCATTTGTCTATTTCAAGATAATTTTACTGCAGTAAACGAGTGGATAACAGCTTATATATGCATCTCAATTTTTTAAATTAAGGTTTCTAGCTTTTATTTTTTGTTGTGAAAACAAATAATATATCCTATTATTGTTGGCAAAAAAGTTTTAATGAAGTAAGATTATATTTAATATGGTTTTTCTATAAATGAAATCTTTAAACTCATTTTTCTCAGTTTGTGATTTTTCAAATTCTCCCCATCTTCGAAATGCTAAGGCTTCTACAATTCTAATGCAAATGGTCTAATTTTTTTTTTGATTAATCTTGATACTTACTGTATCAAAACGTCTGAGTGGTTTTTTGATATCTATGAAAAAACTTTTTAAAAAAATTTATAAATCTAAAAAAGTACTATTTTTTATCGTTTTTTCCATATGCAACCACATTTTATTTTTTTTTACCCTGATCTACTTATATTATTTAAAATCTGCTCAGAAGTTTTATGTAGTTAGGTATGATGAACAAGTGGTAAAAAAATCTAGTTCCAAATATAAAAATTAAAAAAGAAGTAGGAATTTGAAAATTATTGAATTTTTTTTAAAAAATTCAAATTTTTATAAAAAATTATAAAAATTTTAACAATTTGAAATGTTTTATTATTTTGTATCATTCAGACTTACTTAAATATGATTTCAGAATTTTAATATAGGCATTATTTAAGAAAAAAAATTTTTTGGTACCGAGTCCCCTTAAAAAGACACTTTGCTACATGTTTGAAACACGGGAAAGAATTTATTATGCCACAATTATATTACTGAAAGATATTTTAGTTTAAGATAGTATTGCACGTTGCCGTTTAATGATATATTTCTTTTTTTCTTCTTCTGTTTCAGCATCCCAACATGAGTCAAATCTACTAAACCATTTGACGTCACTTTAAGAATTTTTAATCCAGGTATAGCAGGGCTAAATCTTTCAACATTCGACTCACACTAAGCTCACCCTAAGTCATACCATATATCTACGAAGATTCGCAAAAATGACCCGCTTATGGCAATGTACGTGGGTGTACATTTGCACATTTTATCGAATTTCTAGAAAATTAATGGACAGATTTTAATGAAATTTGGTATGGATACACATTTATATAAGATAAAAATTTATACCATACAACAGTCATGGCAAGCAGTTATGATCAATTAGGCTCATCAGCGCAGGAATGTTCAAAACCCACGTTGCAAGAAAGAACATAAAATGACTCTAATTTGGGTTATGGTTACTCATACAGCTTAGTCATACAGCTGTATGAGTCCAGTATGGTCTCACCGCGTGATACCATACTGGAAAAGACGGAATTGATGAGTCCCTGTAGCAGTCAGTCCCACACCTGCAGCAACACTCCTGGAGGATTCTCGGAGAGACCAGCTGCCCTCTCAAGAGTGTCCCAGACATGTTCGATAGAATTTAGGTCCGGCTAGCCAATCCATCCGGCGAAAATCCTCATTTACAAGGTAATCGTCTACCAGGTAAGTCCTATGTGGACTTACCGTTGTCTTCCTTAGGAATGAACCGAGGGCCGACTGTACCCTGAAAAACCGAACATAGGGCTGTAAAATCTCATCCCTATACCTCTTCACCAGTCAAGGAGCCTTTGTTAGAGTCATTTTACTATTTTAGAGTTCTTTTATGTTCTTTCTTCCAACGTGGGTTTTGGACATTCCTGCGCTAATGAGGTCCATAACTGACCTCATAAGCGCAGAGCGCCAACTGACTATCATAAGTGCGTACCATAACAATTGTATGGCATAATTTTTTTTCTCTTATATAACTGCGCATCTATACCAAATTTCATAAAAATATGTCAATTAGTTTTTCACAAACTCGATAAAATATGTAAATTTTCTTAATTTTCAACACCAGTGTTCTTAGCAGCCTTATTCGAATTTTTATTAAAACTATGAAGATAAAATGAGGACAAAGCATGCTTGGGAACTAAACTCTGGGGGTCCGTCGTCAGGTTGAATACCTGACTGAGACATATGCTCTATGGCACCCCAAGCCCACGGTCAAGAAAGCGGAGATGGGCACCGCCGCTCTTGGTCCACAGCAGACTGTCGCGCAATGAGTTTAGTTTAATTTAGTAGTTTAGTGAGGTAAGATCAAAATGTTTATAGTGATCTAAATTATACGTATTTGAATTATAGCACATTTCTCTCGTTTCACTTATGTCACAATAGTTGTGCGCAATATGCATGTTTATAATCATGCATTTTACAATCAAGCCATGATACTATCTAACCTGTAATCATTTAAAAATTGACACAGACCTAAAAAAAAAAGAATGATGTCTGCCGCCAGTAAACACTTTAAACATGCGCAGCGTGTTTACATAATGATGCACTCACCAGCGGCACTTTCACTATAACGGAATATATATAGCATAATGCAGCGTGAAATAATATACTTAACCCATCCTTTCCTTCAAATTACGGCCTGTATACTTAGGACACAGAAAGTAAAGCAATTACCCCTGGGTCTCTAATTTCCGGTTCTTAACATAGGTCATCATGTTTGACAGAAAAGGGATGATTAAAATGGCTTCTCGATAAAAGAAAAAAGATTTCGTATGGGTATTTCTTATTACCTCCTGATACGTAAACTATTCTTTTAGGACGCGCTACGGAAATATTTTGCTACACTGAGAGTTAATTAGGCCGGTACTCCCAGCGTTCTTAAAAGAGGAAGAAGAATAGAAGAAAGACATAAGGAACGTGTAATGTGGAGCAAAATTTGACATCTCAGCCAAAATTTATAATTTGTGTAACTATAGGAACTTAATAACAAAAAATAGGAGAAAAAGATTGCGAATATAAGTCCCGTGCTATAATAAAATCTTGAAAAAATATGCGAAGAAATACCAAAGCCAGAGGTTCACAACCTGTGGGGTGCGAATTGTTTTCTGGGGGGAGGGGGGTCACCATGGTTTTATTCAATTAAAATAATTTTTTAGCGAATTTCACCAAAAATAAATTTCAATATTTTTTTTATCGAAAAACTCTAGGACAATGGAGTTTTTTAAAGGATAAAGTCTCATTAAAATCATTGATCAAACTCAGCTTGTTGCAAATCTACCGCCTTTATTTGGTGGTAAAGTTAAATGCGGTTGCTGAATACCTGTAGTACACAAGTTTTAAACGCCATTTGCTCTTTCATCTGAAGTCATCCGTTATCTGTTAGTCTTCTGTTATCTGTTAGTCTTAGTATCTGTTACTTCGGCATTACTGTTATAATTTCCCCAACAGAATAAATCCATTTTATTTAGGTAATAGTTTCTCTATTCTCATTGTTATATAATTTCGAATCAATACGGTAGGTGCATTATTTTTCTCGAGCTTCTCTCTTGTTCTTGCTTTTATTGACCATTTACTGAGGGAGGTTAGTTTTTCAATGTTCTCCATTTCTTAAGAATTTTATTTTAAGGAAATTGAAAATTTAGTTTGAATTAAATTTTGGAAAAGGCATTTTATTGTTTTTTATGCCTTAAAACGCCTTTTTTAAGCACATTTGCATGGTTAGAAGGAGGTTGGGGGCCGAGGGATACGTAGAAATCATTAATGGGGGTTCCCGACTCGAAAATGGTTGGGAAAAACTAATCTAAGCAATCAACAAATGTAGGTCGTAGAAGTAAAGCAATTTCCAAAAAGTCACTCGAAGTATTAAAACCGAAATTCAACTGCAAAATATTAACATTCGTTACGCAACCTTCCGAAGCTAAACCTACTTGGAAAATTGGAAGAAGTTGGGGCGGTTGGCGATTATTTTGAAAAGTCGCCAGATTTGGGTTTCTGAGACCTCCATTTTTTTCCCCCGCTCATATTTTGTTGTTTATGATAGTTTAAAGCATCAAAACAACGAAATATGAAGGGAAAAAAAGGGCGGACTCAGAAATTTTGGCGACCTTTAAAAAAATAGCAACATGAAAAGTTTAAGGTATCCGACTACGTTTGTGTTTCTAAATCTACATTTATTTTTTTCCATACAATGATCAGAAATTAAATCAGAGCAATTTCAGTGCAATTGAATATTTTAATTGCGTTTTCTGAAGAACTTATATTTCATTAAAAATGTAATTATTCAAATGTATTTTACATTTAAAATTGGCTATAGTTCAAACCAAAACTAAAAATTTCAATGTAATTATTAAAATTAATTTTCATAAAAAATTTGCTATAACTAGAACCAAAACTGTACAATTTTGTTAAAAAGTTGTATAGTTAGGGACTATTTTTTCATAATTTTTCTACTTTGGTGCTATATTCCTGCAAAAAAAAAACACAGAAATTTGATCAAGTGTTTGTAAAAAATGGCACTGAACGTAGTCGGATACCTTAAACTTTTCATGTTGCGATTTGTTTGAAAGGTTGTCAAAATTTTGGAGTCCTTCCTTTTTTTCCTCTTCATATTTCGTTGTTTTGATGTTAAACTTTCAAAAACAACTAAATTTGAGAGGAAATTAAAATGGAGGACTCAGAAACGCAAATTTGGCGACTTTTCAAAAAAATCTCCAAAGAGTCTGCTACCGCCCCAACTTCTTCCGATTTACCACCTACTTTAATAAATAGCTATAGATTCACACAAATCTTAAATTATTACACTCTCGGACAAACAAAAAAGACGCACCAAAAAGGGGGTAATGCAAATTGGACACAAATTGATATGGATACAGGTTTTGACAAATGCAAAATTTTAAAGTTTGGCGGCCAATGAATGAACATGTTACGCTGCAACACATCTTAAAGCGCTACTGGCAGGATATTAAGGAGGAGAAATTTCGATTCCAGGTCATAAATTCCTTTCGAATTTCATTCCTTGTACTCAGGTAGACAGTAACTATGTCTCGCATACAGGTGCGCGAACAATATGCGCAGATGTCAGCATTTAAGAAAGGACGTGTAGTTGGGCTCAAAGAAGCCGGTTGGTCTAATTGGCAAATTGCTCGACATTTGTTTTGAAGCGATGCCGCTATTAGACGATGTTGGCAGGAATGGGTGAACCATGGCCGTACACAGCGTCAAGAAGGAAGCGGTCGGCCTAGAGAAACGACAGAACGCGAGGACCGAACAATCGTCAGAGCGGCACTCACAGCCCCAGATTCATCACTATCATCGATCGTACGTACAACTGGTGTTTCAGTGACCACCAGGACCATTCATAGGCGACTCAGAGAAAGGGGGCTGAGCTCACGGCGCTCCTTGCGCCGACTACCATTGATCTCTATACACCGACAAGCACGTTTGCAGTGGTGTCGGGCACATTCGACCTGGAATGTCACTGACTGGAGTAGAATTGTCTTCAGTGATGAGTCCCGCTTCGAATTGAGCCCCGATGACCAGCGAATACGTGACTGGAGACGGGTCAGCGGTGGGATACCAACCTGACTGTTTTCCGTCATACGGGCCGACAACCAGGAGTGATGGTCTGGGGTGCCATTTCAGTTCATAGAAGGACTCCTTTGGTTGTCATCCGCGGCATCCTACAGCACAGCGGTACGTCGATGATATTCTACTCCCCGTTGCGTTTCCCTTCATATCACGCTATCCTGGGCTTACATTTCAGCAAGATAATACCCGTCCGCATACGGCGAGAGTAACTACTGTCTGTCTTCGTGCTTACCCAACGCTACATTGGCCAGTAAGTTCACCGGATCTCTCCCCCATTGAGCTCGTTTGGAGCATTATGGGCAAGACCCTCCGGTTTGGAGCATTATGGGCCGACCAGCTTGAGATTTTGACGATCTAATGCGCCAATGGAACAGAATTTAGCATGATATCTCGCAGGAGGACATCCGCCACCTCTATCAATCAGTGCCAAACCTAAAAACTGCTGGCATAAGGGCCAGAGGTGGAACAACGCGTTATTGACTTTTTCACTTTGTGAAGCTCTTTCTCTTGAATAAATCATCCAATTTTTCTCAAATTGTGATCATTTGTTTTTCTGTACATCACATCTACCGATTTTTGTCCCATTCGGATAACTCCTAATTGATGCGTCTTTGTTTTTCTAAGAGTGTATATAATACCTAAAAGCGCGGATTAGCATATTCATTTTTAATTATTAGAAACGTCATTTTTTAACATTATATATTAGTACAATATATATCGGAAAAATTTTCGGAAACTATTCCAGTAATACAAATCGGTTAGGGATTTCAAATACGCCCCAAGGTGTTACTGATACATTTTATTATTTTTCGCTCTATTGAACTTCGCGAAGGTATTCCTAAATAACTTGTTTTATTGGAAAATTTAGTGAACTCGAAAAAAAGGTTGCAATTCAAATCTGTCAAATTAATAAAAAAACACCTCATTGAAAATAAATATTAAAATATTTCATTTAAATAATTGCAGGATAAAAAGAACTTTTTATATACCATGTTTTTAAATTTTCTGTTGAATCATATAAACTTGACAATTCTATGTATTAATAAATACTTTTTAAAAATTATTTTGATGAATTATCCCATCAACTTGAAAGAAAATGAAGTTAATTGGAAGTTAACTTGCGTTTAACTTTTCGTTCCTGTCCCAGCCGATAGATGGCTGCACCAGTCTACAAAACAAAATTAACTGAAAATAACTGAAAATTAATTTAATTCTGCTTAAAGATAGCTAAAAGTATTCAAAAATGCATTGTCATCGTGTTATGAGCTATTCTAAAAGTTTCAAATGTCTAGCTAGTCGGGAAGTTAGTTAAAAATCGATTGCAAGATTTGTAAGGAACAAACACACACAAGCAAACAAGATAGCAAGCTAATAAAAACATAGTAATAAACGATAAGCGAACACGACCTCCGTACTCGAATATGCCTTAGCCCTTTATCATATGTACGTTACGACTAAGTCAGTGGTATTGATGACTGTACTATGATGATCCATAACTTGTTTCTCAAGTGTCGATACTTTTGTTCTATAGACCTTCATATATTTGATAATTATTATACGAGATAACACCTTATGGGCAGTTTTTAAAATTTTAAACTACTAAAGCTAAATATCAGTCTACCTTGCAGTCTTCATAACACGGTTATAAAAATATTCTTTGCAATAACGCGATTCTGTTTACAGCTTCAAAACTTTAAACTAGAAGGGAATTTTTTAATTTTATTGAGGGTTGGAGAAGTTATGTTAACTTATTAAAAGTATTAGGAAAATTCCCTCACAAACAAATCTTACCATAATATTTTCCGCAAGTTCATTAAAATACAATGCATGTTTTAACAAAAAGTTATTAAGAACATAACCAGATTATGAAAACTAAGCATTGTGTTTTTCTTATCATTTACATTACAATAGAAAATTTTCAAAATATCTTTTGAGACAGAAAATATGAAAGGAGTTAAAAGGTGAGGGTAGAAACTATCGTACCTCTGGCGACCCTATTATCTTTTGTTTCGATGATGACATGGATAATTTTCTTCTCACTTACGGATAAAAAATTGACTATGAATAGATTACACCGACAGAGATTTTTCCGATTATAGTCACAAACATGTTAGGTTAAATTTGTCAAGGTAACCTTCCATTCATATAATTTTTATTAACGGTGGTGCTTGCATCACTAAGCTCAAAACCCTGAAAATTAGGAAACCGACAATCAGTTTACGCTAACAATATAGTTTTAATAACTGACCATTATTTCTTAGCACATTTGGATCAAATAAAATAAATATTATAATGTATCACTTTCATAAAACATGGGAAGGATGCTAAACCCGAATCACACAGTTTGTTAAAATCCCCAATGAAAATACTAATCCCTGTTCTTTACAGTTATTTACTTTTTTAATTAGCTTTAGGGAAAACAATTTGCACATAAATGCGCCACTAAACATCTCAATTTCTTACTTTCATCTAAATATTTCAAGATATCTCTTTTATTCTTACATATAAATATAATTTTTAATTCCATACTCTAAATTTTTATTTTTTCCATCTTTCCTCCTCCATCCATTTTGTTTCGTTTTCGGAGCTATTCACTTGCGCAAATTTGAGAGGATAATTGTATTCCCCAAATTAGGCGTATCCCTTTCATGCTGGCATCCACCAAGCTATGGAACAGTTAACAGATACCTCTATCTAAATAAAAGAAATTAAAGACCTTCGCATTTGCGAATTGCCCATAGAGATAACTACGTTTCAAATACCTCAGCCTGATAAAAGAAAAACTAGAACTATAAATTCAAAGCGGGTGTTTTTATTGGGGTTGTTGTTGTCTCTAATGCCCCCTAGCCGGAATTAGTTTCAGACAAGGTCCATGTAGACTAAGGTGGTGAGGGGTGCGGCACGTTTATAATGGCACTACAAGGGTCGGAGTCCGATTTAGTCAGGTACCACCGCAATTTTGACAGAGCAATCTCCAGTCGTGACATCTGGGGGGGGGGGGGAATCATACCCTCTCCCACTCTCTCTGACCTCACAGAGGGACTTTCCGGTCTACGGATTTAACGTGCGCATATACGGCCTAGACACGGTTTAAAAAGTTATGTGCTTCTGTATCGTAACTTATTAGTGTGACTACAAACTATATCAAAATCAAACGATCACAATAATTTTACTCATTGAATCGCACTAAACTCTTACTATTCTGCAGAAACTGTCTTAAAATGGTTAATTCCCGCCTGGGTTCACAAACTAGTTTACACTTTATTGGAAGAAAGGGCAAATTGTGTTATTCTTTCGCAGCAGAGTACAGAAAACCCAATTAAGTCAAAAACTTTCCTTTTATTTTGATGTCAAAGATTTTTCGAGGAAAGAAATATCGTGTCCGTTGTCTTGGAGCGCTTTTTTCACTTTTAGTTATTTGCAAAAGATTGTAATCTGATTACCCGTCAGAAAAGATAAATTCTTTTGCTTTGCCTCTACCAGCTACTTGCAGTTAATAAAAAAATTTAAAATGCTATTTCTTTGATGTGTCTATTACTATTTCAAACAAAAGACATGGTAATAAAATTCTGCTGAAATTGTCCTTAAACCATTTCATATCAATATTTTTTTGTCGTTGGAAAGAGCATTTCAAAAATATGCTAATTTTTATTCTCGTCCTTTTTTTAATGTAAATTAGAATAATTTGAATTTTTTAGTTAAAAATAATTAAAAGCCATTACTTATGTTTTATAAAGGATTATCCATTAATTAGGTGAAAACTCGTAATTTTAATATTACTTCAAAATTAAAGGTTCTGCAAAGATTTCTTTAAATTATTTTCACCTTTCAACAACTGTTAAAGGTATTAAATCATGTATTTTTGACCAAATCACACGCTTATACTAGTATATAATCATAGTTTAAAAAAATTCTAAATAAATTCTAAATTTCTTATAAAAAATTCTAAATAAATTCTGTTTGGTATAAAATTAATCTATAGCATCTAATATATAAAAATGAATGTTTGTATCTCTGTAATTGTATAGAAATCCACAGTTTAGGAGCAACGATCGTGAAATTTTACATACAGGCGTCTTTAAAAACAGCCGAGGGTCTGAAGAACTTCAAAAATCGAAATTAATTACCGTTGATTTTTAATTAATAAAAAACCACAATTTTGAAACTAAATGTAAGCTGTTACGCTTTGTGGAATCACCCCTCTGAATATGGCGTCCACGTTAGGGTTAGCTGGCAAATAGCGAGCGAAAAGATAAAAATAAATAAAATCAAAAAGTTTCAAGTTATATATTAAACCAGAATAATAAATGAAAATAATAATCTTTCAAGTCAGATTTTATACTTTAAGACATTTTGATTAACGATCGTCGTTTATTTTCGCCGCGTTATTTTGTAAACAAACGTTCTCTGTTGCCATTTTCATTTCAGACATTTCTTATTGAAATGATGTAATGCGTAGTAAATGCGTTAAATATTTCTTATCTAAAATTTATATTTTAAAAAATTTCAGTGAAATTAACATCGTCTTCAGATTATAAACAGATGTTATTTGTTGCTATTTTCATTTTAGAAATTTCTTATTAAAATGATGGAATTCTCCGATATATTTCCATAGTGGAGATTTAGACACATTACAGAATTTAAAAAAAACCTTTTGTGTAATTTATATATTTGTGTGTGTTTAATTATTTCAAGTGACTCTAAAGTGGGCGTGGCATTTTTTCCACTAGCGTAAAAAATCAGAACAATATTGAATTATTTAATTTTTTTTGCTCATCAGACGACAGTAGCAGCGAGTGGCAATAGTTACACAAGTTGGAATTTGAAACATTGTTTTGTTGTTTCCTAAAAGAAGCAATAATCCGTTACTGTATTTTAAATTGTTCTTAATTTTATAATTCACGATGTACTTTTAAAAGCATAAAAATTAGTATATCTTAACTAAAAAGAATCAGTCTAAACTTAAGCACAGTTTTGCGATATATTTACGGTTAACTATGTTTGTGTTTAGCTATTCCATTTGTTTGTTTTAAAAAATGATTTTTTAAAGGTTTTTTTTGGTGCTTTATGGTAAAATAGCACTTAAAAATTAAAAAAAAAGGAACAAAAACTTACCTGTAAATAGCATACTTTTTCTACAAATTGGTCAATTTGAAGTAATTTTTATGGAAATTTAGCTAAAATGCCTATAACTGCATAAAAATCTTAATGCTACTATTTTAATTTCCTTCTCACACATGATACATATGACAGTTATATTCAAAATGACCTACAATATTAAGAGAAAATTTTAAAATGCAAAAATAATACAGGCAATTTTATGTTCCAATATGAAAATTTTCCCCGATTCGTCATTCCTTTCCTTATAAAAACAGCCCCAAATAAAAAACTATTTATTATACACCAATTATTGTGCCTCATTTCATTAACAATAGCATCTAAAACATTTTCTGAAAATTTTATCAAATTATATACATTATTATGTGAGATATCATGATAACCGTAGAGATTTGTGCTAAAAAACATAATTCTGAGAAACACACATTTTTGAACTCTCTGTGGCCATCTGGAGTACCGCCACATATATTGGAATTAAAGATTGGTGCACCTATTATGCTTCTTAGGAATTTGGATCCACCTTCATGATTATGTATAAAGAAATTGATGAAGAACTTTATAGAAGCGACTATAATAAGTGGACAAGCCGCAGGCAAAGATTACTGTCATATGTATCATGTGTGAGAAGGAAATTAAAATAGTAGCAATATAATTTTGTTCAGAGTTATATGCATTTTAGCTAAATTTCAATAAAAATTACTTCAAATTGACCAATTTATAAAAAAAAAGTATGCTATTTACAGGTAGGTTTTTGTTCCTTATATTAATTTTTAAGTGCTATTTTACCATAAAAGACCAAAAAAATCTTTAAAAAATTATTTTTTTTTTAAAAATTGACTCCGAACGTAGAATATTAATCTGAAATTTAGCTAAAACGCCTATCACTCTCCACAAAATCCTAATGCTAATATTTTAATTTCCTTCTCACACATGATACATATGACAGTTATCTTCAAAATGGCCTACAATCTAAGAGAAAATTTTAAAATGCAAAAATAATGCATGCAACATTTAGCTTCATCTCTATATTTTGACCCTTTCAACATAAGGATTATATTAATGAATGTGTGAAAAATAACATGTTTTGTTATTTTAGTTGTTTGAAAACAACTGATCTGGCATTTATGGCGCGTGGAACTCAATTGCAGATTTCTATTAATTTTTTTGTTTGTCAATGCCTTCTAGCTATACTTTAATATTTTTGCTACAAAATCTTGCATTTATGCAGACATTTATTATGCAGATATTAATTATGGAGATGTTTATTGCTACAGAATCATGCATTTATGGTGTGTGGAACCCTAATTGCAGATTTTTATTAATTTTTACGTTTGTCAGGGTCTTTTACCTATATTTTAATACAGGGGTGTCCAGCCCTCGGGCTTCATGCGGCCCAAAGCAAGTGTTATTGAGGCCCAGAGTGTTAGTGAGAGAGAGCTCAAAACGAAAAAAAAAACTAATAGCCTGCCTTGATATAAAAAGTAATGCAGAAATGGAAAAAAATGGACCATGTTATGCAAATCATCTTCAAAATGGTGAATTTTATGAAGGCTTGGGGATTGATTCATAGCCAGTTTCAGGAATTTCTTAAAAGCTTGGATGCTGAAAATGGCAATACTTTTAAGAAATAAGGTAGCTCAGTGGAGAAAATATTAAAAAGGTTTTATAGCCTACTTGATGATATCAAATTGTTTATGACATTGAAAAGTAATCTGTGCCAGAACTTTATAACTGGCTTGCAGATTTAGCAGATTTTGATAGATCTGAATGCCCATTTAAATGACTCAAACACCCGTCACTTCATGGATTTTACTTCAGTGCAATATCCATGAAGTTGAAATTATGGCAAGCCAAATGAAATGTTAAAAAGTTTTTGCGTTTCGAGACGCTGACCAAGCATAATTCTAAAAATGTTATAAAATACGCAGCCCTACTTTCCGATTTAGTACAAGAATTTAAAATTGATTTCAGGACTTCGGGGAAAATAAACAATTTTTGTTTTTGCATGTTTTCTATTCTATTTACAGTCGATATAGATGTAATGCTAGCAAATTGTCAAATGGAATGCATAGAGTTGCAATCTGACATTTAACTTAAAGAGAAATTCAATCGAGTCTCTTTGTTGTACTCATAAATCATACCTGCCCAGATATAAATATCCTTCACTGCATAGTCAAGCGTTATTCTGGTCATCAACGTTTGGAAGCACGTACATCTGAGAACAACTATTTTCAAGAGTTTCAACTATTTTGAAGCACACTAAGAGTCAAATTCGAACCAAAATTTATTCGTTGTTTTTTAGTATTGATGTGTATGACATTTCCCATCCCTTTTTTATACTATGTTTAATTTTTCATGCAGAGTTCACAAGGCAAAAGACAATTTGACAATTTTACTTTTCAGCTTTTAGTGATGAAAGGCTGAATCTATCTAAATTCTGAGATGTGTATAACATTTCACATGTTTTTTTCCTATGCTATTTATACTGTGTTTAGTTTTTAAGTTGACTTTGGTTAACAAACATTCATATTGAACCCCGAAGCAAGAAACGAGAAACATAGTTTATGAAGGTACTTCAGATGATATTTGGATCAGTTTAATTGAACAGAGATTTATATGGAGTTTAATAAGGACAGAATGTTTCTATTATTGCTACAGAATCTTGCATTTATGGTGCGTGTAGCCCAAACTGCAGATTTCTGTTAATTTTTTCATCAGTCAGTGCCTTTAACGAATACTTTAATACTTTATTTATATATTTTTTGGCTACAGAATCCTGCATTTATGGAGGTATTTATATGGACAATTAGACATTTTTACTTTTAAGCTTTTAGTGATTTATTATAAATGTATATATTTTATGATATTTATACTGTTATTAAATCTATGTTATTTATACTGTGTTTAGTTTTTAAATTACTTTTTGTTAACAAACATTAGACAATTTGACATTTTTAATTTAAACTTGAAAAATGAAAAGCTGAATCTACTAAAATTCTGAGATGTGTATAACATTTGACATGTTTTTTTTAAATGTTATTTATGCTGTGTTTACTTTTTTAATCAATTTTGTTTAACAAACATTCGACAAATTGACATTTTTACTTTTCAGCTTTACTTTCCAAGAGACAATTTGACATTTTTTCCTTTTCAGCTTTTAATGGTTTATTATAAATGTATATATTTTATGTTTTACTTTTCAGCTTCTTTTGCTCCAAAGATGAAAGGTTAAATCTAGATGAATTCTGAGGAGTTAATTATAAATTTATATATTTTTATATTGGATTTTTTAAAAATTATTTGGGTGTATAACATTTCACATGCTTATTTTTCTATGTTATTTATACTGTGTTTAGTCTTTAAATTGATTTTGGTTAACAAACATTCGACAAATTGACATTTTTACTTTTCAGCTTTACTTTCCAAAAGACAATTTGACATTTTTCCTTTTCAGCTTTTAGTGGTTTATTATAAATGTATGTATATTTTATGTTTTACTTATCAGCTTCTTTTGCTCCAAACATAGAAGGTTAAATCTTGCTAAATTGTTTAGATTTTAAATTGATTTTGGATAACAAACATTCCACAATTTGACATTTTTACTTTACAGATTTTAGTGGTACAATGATGAAAGACTGCATCTAACCAAAATACCGAGATATGTATAACATTTCACATGCTTTTTTTTGGCTATGTAATTTATACTGTGTTAAGTTTTTAAATTGATTTTGGTTAACAAACATTCCACAATTTGTCATTTTTACTTTACAACTTTTAGTGGTACAATGATGAAAGACTGCATCTACTAAAATACTGAGATATGTATAACATTTCACATGCTTTTTTTTAGCTAATTTATACTGTGTTAATTTTTTAAATTGATTTTGGTTAAAAACCTTCTTAAAATTCCGGGCAACGCCGGGTACTTCAGCTAGTCAGCAATAAAAATGAGAGGCTTTTCCAAAAATTTAAAATGTTTCATGTTTAAAAACCTTTGTTATCGATTTCCTTACACTTTAATATCCTTGATCTCGTTTAGTAAACCCGATTTGAGGTTTCACAGCCGAGCTTTTAACTAAATTCAATCGTTCCCAGTTCATGCGTGAAACTATTAGCCTAAAGGGATAGTGCTAGAAAGGGGCCAAAATATATACAGCAGTAATAAAAAAAAATTGAACAAACAAGATAACATGAAAAGGATTAAATGAGACTCTGGGTGTAGCGTCACCTATGTTCAACATGTTTAATGAATTCTACGAAAACTGGAGAATGGGGACTCAGCATTTTCAGCAGGCTCTCGCGATGATTACTCTATTCTTGAAATATCAAAAGAACAAGTATGTGTATTTTGTTCTGTAATTTTCCTTTTTCTTCTTAAGTAAATTAAAGAAAAACTGCAAATACATGCGTGAGGCCTTTTAATGTGCATAATTTTATCTGTTTAGTTACATTTCATCTGTTTCATATGCAACAATCATACGGTTTTTCCTGTATTACTTCCTGTTATATTAGTTTAACATCAAATTCCATACTACCATATGCAATATCTAGACACGCAAAATACCCTGAAAGGTAAAACATTTTTATTTTCTGTTTAAAACCAGTTTCTCACAGAGTCGTCTTTCCTATTGTCATTTTTATGGGGACCTTGGTTCGTATTTTTGAACTGCCTCCATTAAGAACTGGACAGGAAGAGCTTTTGTATTGAAATGTTAGGATGTACGGTGTAGACACGGCACGAACTATGCTGGACTTCCACCTAGTAATAGTGCTTTATGCCCAGTGAGTTAGAGTAATCGAAAAATACAGATAATCGAAACATGGCCCTTATAAAGTAATAAATATGATTTTTACTTTTTTTCTTTGCATGCTATTTTAAACAGAGTGTAATACAAGGAATACTAAATTTTTACCTAATCTTCGAGGAAAAGTTGGCTTATTATAATTAAATTCGCTTTTATGCAACGTAAATGAGTTCGGTTTCGTGAAGGTTTCAATCACTTTCCAATGATTCCAATATTTCGATTATTCACTCAACCTCCAATTATTCCGATAATTAATGGACGGTTACGGATAAATAATTGGAATCTTTCAAACTTTTACATCTGAAAAAGTCGGTAATAATTCTTTCCTTGTGACACGTGAGGACATTTATGACGCACCTTATTTTATTAGAAGCATATCTGAAAATAACAATCTCAACCGAAAATTTTTTACGAATGAGAGTACTATTAATTTGTGGCATTGACGCGTACTTCATACACAGAGGCTAAATTCCGAGGTCCTAGGCCGGGCCTCTTAACTGCGGCATATCTTGATTCCCAGAGCTCTCTGGACCGGAAATTCTTATCCCTTTACCGCACCGTCTAGTCAAAAATGTATTTGATACAGCAACAAATACCACTAGAAAGCCAAAGTCATGTGCATTACCAACGTTGCCATGAGCAATCCATGAACACAGTTCCCAAAGAAAAATTGTCTCAGAGTCACTCATGCACCACCAAATAATTTGTTACAAAGTCACCTGATATAATTGTAGATGAAGTTAATATCAACAGATTTCACTGGTGTTGCGCAATTATTCTTTTAATTGTAAGCTTTTGTTTCTTACCATGCACGGGTAATCCACAAAATGAATAATCCACTCATGGATAATCAAAGGTTAAATGTATTTAAAGAAGAAAGAGGTCAGTCAAGTCAGAGAGAATTCGCTGCACGCATAGTAGTATAGGCCTCCAGTAGAAGATGCTGATTGAGCGAAATGATGCTAACGTGTTTCAAACCGAGGTGTTTAGGTTAGAAGCAATAGTCAAGTCGAGAGGTTAGCTAAACGTGCCAAGAAGTCTTTACCAGAACATGCGATAGTTCTGAGTTAACACGTTTGTTTATTTTGGTGATATAGCACGATTAGGACAGTTGTCTGATTCAGGAGTATTTTTGTTCAAACTCTACCAGAACGTGCGATAGTTCTGAGTTTACAAGTTTGTTTATTTTGGTGATATAGCACAGATTAGGACAGTTGTCTGATTCAGAAGTATTTTTGTTCAAACTCATTTTTACACTCCAATAAAAAGGACAATAAATTATAGTTTGTCACTTGCGTAATAGTTTTGCTATTTCCCCAGACATCGAAAAAAATCAAGTCTCTGATTTAAGTTCAAAATTTAGTTCAAATAAATTTTCTAAATTTATATGTGAATAAGTAATGTTTTTCTTTTACATTGTAATATGTTCATATTCTAAATAGAAGATGATTCAATGGAAACACATTTAGAAAAATTCCTAACAGTACATACAGTTTAAGATTACTTGAAATCCCATTAATATATTTTTTTTTGTTTCTGCGCGAGCACAAAACATTATTTTAATTTTTATAATTAACCTATCACGCAATATCGATTGTTTTATGCTATTAGTTACGTAAGAAGCTCTTTGTAAGGTAACATAAAATAATCCAAGCATACACTTAACTTTTTTTATTGAATCCTTTCTTGATCCGCGTCTGACGGAAATTAAGAACACAGCTATATTCTCTGTTTCATCACAAGTTGCATTAACTACACCGCACGTGATATTTATCTTCTCCTCTTCCCCTATTTAAACCCTGCCATCATTAAATGGATCGACAAAGAGCTTTTTTATGGTCTTCGGCTGAGCCCTAAATTAATTATTTAATCCTTTCTTGGAGTATTAAAAGTTGTAATAGTATGGTACATCAAGAATGACGAAAGATCTTAATGAAAAACGGAGCGTTATTAGAAAAGGAAGGAAGGGGAGTAAGTAGTATTTAAAAAATACATTAAATAGAAAAATCTTTGGTTAATTAATAAATCCTTTTATTTACATATACTTTTAAGTTTAGTTTTAAGTAAATTTTGTTTATCATTGTAATACAACAGGACAGCCAAACTTAACCGCATCTGAAAAGAAGTTGCACGTTCCATATAACCTTTTACACAACCGTCCATACTTGACACTGGTTGAGGTGGTGCCGATATATTTCATTCTTGACAGGTGAAAAAGCATAGATTCGTAAATTTGATCGTACCAATTTCTTAAGCATTTTTATATAGGAAGCTAGACAAAACATTGACAAGGGAAAACTAGGTAAATGTAAACAATACAAGGGATATAAAAGAAGCCGAATTCAGAGATGAAAACTAAATAACGAGCTGAAATTCTCTGATTTTTTTTTTATTTATTAAACCTTCAGCGGGCGCGCCAGTGTACAAAGTGCAACATTTTTATAATTTTGAATGGTTTGTTTTTACATGTAAGGTTTGAATGTTCTAAGCAGTTTCTATTGATAGCTCCACCTTTTCTAATGCAGGTCTGCTTTTCTGACTCTTGTATTCCTTTCCATTCATTGTTAGTCGTGATTTATCCTTGGAAAATCAGCGATTATACTGGATTACAATACGACAAAAGCAGGAGTTAATGTAGTCGGAAAAATGTGCATCTATTGCATGGTATGCCGCATATCACGAAGATGGACAATTTCATTATTTTTTAAGTGTTTGGGCATAATAGGAATCCATTCGCAAGTTGTCTTTAGATCCAATTAACCGGACAGTTTTGGAATAAGGCAGACTATACCCGCATTCTTTGGCCTTTAATTATAAATATATCTCAGTATTATCAGCATTTTATATCTTGTCATAAAACGCAGAATTATTATTTTCAATTTAAAAAAAAGTTTATTAAAAGAGGAATGATTAATGTTGAAAGAGACGTTGCAATTTGTGTTACGCGCGCCTGGTTGTGTTCCAAAAATTGTTGCGCCCGCTGAAGGGATAAATAGAAGCGAATGCTCAGAGCGCCGACTGTGTATAAAAGAAAGCGTTCTTGAGAAGAGAAACAGTAACACAGTAACTCCGCAAAACAAAGTAACTTGATAACTTCCTACACTAAAGGTGTTCCAGACACATAGAATGGCATCTGGCACATTTCAGATGGTCATAAAATCAAAATTTTGAACAAACTATTCAAAGAAACACTGATCTATTGCAGATCAAATAAAAACCGAGTTTAATTCAGAATTTGTAAAGTGCTAATCCATAAATATGAGCCGCGTTTCCCTCTCCCATGTAAGTTGTTATTTAATTTCTTCTTAATATTTCTTTCACATAACAATAATGCAATTTTTTAAATACGGAAATTAATTTTAAGTTGTCTAACGTTATTTGATATTTAGACCTTTTGTCTAAATATTTCCCATTTTTTTCAGATGAGCTGCTATTGTATGAATTATCAAACTTATTTTTAAAGTAAATAAATTCTATTTGTAAATTTCCATAAACTGTGTGTATAAATGGGAAAGCAAAATAATTTTTAGCAATAGAGTAACATCAATTCAATTCAGATTTATACACTCTAACTATCGAAGGAAAATTTAACTTGAAAATATAACATTAAATTTTAAATAGAATGTTATTGTTGCTTATACTCTTTTCACTAGCTACTCTGAAGGTGCTCTGAGACATCGTTTAACTGAATATCGTGATATATGAATCCCAAAATAATCGCCAAAGAGACAAGCGTCAGAGCATTTTGCACAACTGAGTTCACTACAGAATCTTATTCTCTTCAGTCCTTCGTATAAAAAAACGGGGGAAAAGGATTACGAAATGTCAACTAACCAGAGACTCAATTACTGTCGGCAGAATGGAGGCATTTCCTTGATACGGCACGTTTCTCTGAAACTAATACTAGACTCAGTTTAGTTTTAAAGTGAGATATGACCGAAATCAGTAACAGTTAATGTTCTAAAAACGTACAATAGATTAGTAAAATCTTGTGATGTAAGGTGCATGCCTACAATCGGAGCCAATTAAAAAAAAAGCCTTTTTTGGTCTTTTATGGTAAAATAGCACTTAAAAATTAAAAACAAAACAAAAACTTACCTGTAAATATCACAATTTTATAAATTGGTCAATTGAAGTAATTTTTAATGAAATTTAGCTAAAACGCCTATCACTATGCAAAAAGTTGTAATGCTACTATTTTAATTTCCTTCTCACACATCATACATATAACAGATATCTTCAAAATGACCTACAATCTAATAGAAATTTTAAAATGCAAAAATAATATAGACAATTTTATGATCCAATATGAAATTTTCCTCGATTCGTCATTCCTTTCCTTATAAAAACAGCCCCAAATAAAAAACCATTTATTATAATCAATTATTGTACGTCATTTCATTGACAATAGCATCTGAAGCCTTTCCTGAAAATTTTATCAAATTATATGCATTACTAGCTGAAAACCCGCGCTTCGCTACGGAGTACATTCAAATTAAATGCAACGGTCAATGTATGCTATTAATGCCAAAAACAATATATATATATATTTATAATAAATACGACGATCAATATATACAATTGACGTAGGAAAAAAAATATATATTTATAAAAAAATCGTAAGGGATATATTTATAGACAAAATAATGTCCAATCGTCTGCCGCATTAGCAAGAAAAAAAATATCATTTTGTCTATTTAGTTGTTATGCGCGTGACGATAAATTTATTTAAAGTGCCAGAAAACGAAGTCACGTGATCGGCATTTAAGAAATTAAATTCTAAAAATGAATCTTTAAAAATTCATCAAAAATCAGGAAATGGAGGTAAAAATTCGAAAAAAATTTCATTTTGAAGGAATTTTTATGATCTTTCTCGTGATATAAATTTTATAACCCTCAATGTATTATTTTAAATGCAACGTAAAAAAGTTTAAAAAACAGCTTAAAAATTTAATTTTAAAAAATCTAAGAAGAATTTTTGAAAAATCTTTCTTAGTGCACCCCTACACTATTAGAAGAATCGCCATGCAAAATTTCAGCCCTTTAGGTCCAGCGGTTTGGTCTGTGCGTTGTATGTCAGTCAGTCAGTGAATGAATGAATGAATGAATGAGTCAGTTACGGAACTGTTTTATATATATAGACTAGCTGAAAACCCGCACTTCGCTACGGAGTACATTCAAAGTAAAAACATCGGTGAATGTATGCAATTAATGCCAATATATGTATAATAAATACGACGATCAATGTATATAATTGATGTAAAATATATATATATTTATAAAAAAATCGTAAGGGATATTTTTATAGACAAAATAATGTAGAAGAAGATATTCAAATTAAATCTAATATAAAGAATACTAAAGAATATAGTACAGTTTCTAGAACATTTCTTTTACTGTATTTTAATATTTTTTTGGATAATGTCCAATCGTCTGCCGCATTAGCAAGAAAAAAAAATTATTTTTTGTCTATTTAGTTTTTATGCACGTGACAATAAATTTATTTAAAGTACCAGAAAAAGAAGTCACGTGATCAGCATTTAATAAATTAAATTCTAAAAATTAATCTTTAAAAATTCACCAAAAATCAGGAAATGAAGGTAAAGATTCGAAAAAGATTGCATTTTAAACGAATTTTTATGATCTTTCTCGTGATATAAATTTTATAACCCTCAAATTATTATTTTAAATGCAAACTTAAAAAAAGTAAAAAAAAACAGCTTAAAAATTTAATTTAAAAAAATCTAAGAAGAATTTTTCAAAAATCTCTCTTAGTGCACCCCTACACTATAAGAAGAATCGCCATGCAAAATTTCAGCCCTTTAGGTCCAGCGGTTTGGTCTGTGCGTTGTATGTCAGTCAGTCAGTGAATGAATGAATGAATGAATGAATGAATGAGTCAGTTACGGAACTGTTTTATATATATAGACTAGCTGAAAGCCCGTACTTCGCTACGGAGTACATTCAAATTAAATACAACTGTCAATGTATGCAATTCATGCCAAATATAAATATATATTATATGATAAATACGACGATCAATGTATACAATTGATGTAATATATATATATATATATATATATTTATAAGAAAATCGTAAAGGATAATTTTATAGACAAAATAATGTAGAAGAAAATATTAAAATTAAATCTAATATAAAGAATACTAAAGAATATAGTACAGTTTTTAGAACATTTCTTTTACTGTATTTTAATATTTTTTTGGATAATGTCCAATCGTCTGCAGCATTAGCAAGGAAAAAAAAAATATTTTTTGTTTATTTAGTTGTTATGCACGTGACGATAAATTTATTTAAAGTATCAGAAACAGAAATCACGTGATCGGCATTTAATAAATTAAATTCTAAAAATTAATCTTTAAAAATTCACCAAAAATCAGGAAATGGAGGTAAAGATTCGAAAAAGATTTCATTTTAAAGGAAATTTTATGGTCTTTCTCGTGATATAAATTTTATAACCCTCAATGTATTATTTTAAATGCAAACGTAAAAAAAGTTTAAAAAACAGCTTAAAAATTTAATTTAAAAAAATCTAAGAAGAATTTTTGAAAAATCTTTCTTAGTGCACCCCTACACTATTAGAAGAATCGCCATGCAAAATTTCAGCCCTTTAGGTCCAGCGGTTTGGTCTGTGCGTTGTATGTCAGTCAGTCAGTGAATGAATGAATGAATGAATGAATGAGTCAGTTACGGAACTGTTTTATATATATAGATTATGTGAGATATCATGTAACAGTAGAGATTTGTGCTAAAAACATAATTCTGAGAAAAATGCAATTAAAGTTGTTTGACACTTCAATTTTGTAGCAGACGATTTTTTTAAAATAGATATAACTCTGCTTCTAATTGATGCAGAATGAAAATAAAAACATTTTTGAAAAGTGAAAAGATTGAATTACACGATTCTTACAAAAATAAAATTGACCAAAATAGTCAAAAACTGGCATTTTCAACGCAGGCAGTCACCTTAATTTGTGAATATCGGTGCTCAGTGTGATCGTCTATCAAAATATGTAATGATATTGCGCATGAATGTTCATATTTCAATATAAGTTGCTACTTAATGTATTATAACGACGTAAACGTAAAGGATGCGGTGGAATGGACTTCCAAATTTCAAAGGGTGATAAAAAATGAACAAAACAATTTGCAGAAAAAAATCTTAACGTTTTCGAAAAGTACTAAGAATATACAATTCTTTCCACCAAGTTTTGAAAAAAGCGTCACTGAGGTGGCGCCCGTTATTTGCGATGAACTGCAGAAGACGTTCTCTAAAGTTTTCTATCACTCAGTTGGTGATCTCTGGGGGAATGTCGGAAACTTCCTTACGAATAGCGAACTCAAGAACTCGTTGCACATTTTCAGTAGTTCTAATATTCAGAAGACGACCACCTGTTTCCTTGGTAACCCACTTGCTCTCACGTTTGATATTATATAAATATGCACATATATTTTATAAATATGCGTCACGATGAAGCAATTTCGGCACAGCTAAATTTTTGAACGCTTCGACACAAAATCTTAGAGTCGGCTGCAAAGGAGTATGTACATTACTAAAGTTGGAAGCATTTAGATTACTAAAATTTGATCAAACATTCACAGTTTTAAAGATAAAAACAACTGTGGCATTTAAAACACACATCAAACGCCATGCTCATCTTTTTTTTGAAGGATGGGTCAGTAAGAACATGATCAAAACAATTAACAAGATAATGGGCAATTGACGTCATGTATACATCTCAGCAACCAGAGTAGACATTTTCATGTCGCAACAAATTTGCCACCGGGTAGCATCGAGTAAAGCATAGCATTTCTGAAAACACTAGATAGTACCCGTCAAAACTTGACGGTAAAATACAAATCGTCATAAAAGTACTATTAAAAGTAATATTAAAAATACAGTAATAAACAGAAATTAAAAACATTATCATCGTAATAGAATGCTTTACGAAAAATCACATGAAAGCAACGTGTTATAAATGTATATATTAAAAAAATAATAAAATGAAAAAATGTTTTACCGAGAAAAAATTCTCTGATTAAATTTTTCTGAAATTAACGACGATGAATGAATCACGGTGAATGAATCACTCACTCGTGTTTACATTTTCAAGTTCTGAGTATATAAAATAAATACTTGTTATTAATTTAATTGAAACACTATGATACCGCGAAACGTGGCGGAAGAGATAATTCACTAATGAATATGAAAATCACAACGAAAATACGTTACAATGAAAGGATATTTTATGCTGAGAACATTCCTAACCGGTGGTCAGCTGTTTTTTAACTGTCATATCCGTTTATTACAGCCGTCTAAAAATCGAAATAAAGTTGATTTGTGTCAATATTACGTTGTTTCTAATAAATTATTTGGGTTTAGATAGCAAATAATCTTTTTGAATATTACATTTAACTTGTTAAGCCTAACTCATAAAACAAAATGGATGCCATATGCTGATATATTCATGAAGCGGTCACTCCGGAAGCGTTACATGACAGATACATACACAGAACACGGCAACTATTAAGGGAATTCCCATAGTCTATTGTAAAGAAAATTATAAAAGACTTATTTATAATACATTTTTGAAAGTTTGAATTTACGGTATAACCATTTTTTTTACATCATAGCATTTTTTTCCTGATTCGGAGGGCGCTTATCGTAAGATATTTGCACAGTATCACATAAATTGTTGACTACATAATAGTGTTAGTACCATTTAGATGAGCCAATATTGCTCCCTATGTGGGGACAACAACGAAACGTTCAAGACTTAGGTGGGATTTGAACCCAAACACACTACGTCGAAGCTCATGACTCTAACCCTTATAACATGTTGTCGGAACTTTATATCAAAACATGGTAAATTAATAATTGGCGATTAAAAAATTTTATTTTTCATACCCTTACCTTATGTACGCATAATATATATATATATATATATATATATATATATATATATATATATATATATATATATATATATATATATATATATATATTGCCCGATAAAAAGTTAAAAAAAGTGGATTTTAGATATATATTAGTATTCATAAAAAAAAATCTTTTCACTTCTAAAAAAGGCTTAAATATATCAATTTTGTATACAAAAGTACATTTCTTTGTACAAAAGACTCAAGTCGAAACAACTGTTCTGTTATTAGTATAAAAGCCAATAACTTGGTATATTTAAATCACTGTTTTTGACTTAAGCCCTTTATACCGGACACCATAGATATATATAGGATAGTTTTTCCATATCTTTGAACTAATTACACAGATACGAGAGAAAAATACTAATGAAACATCTTGCAAAAAATGTTACTAAACAGTCAAAAAGAACTTATCTCTGATCATATAGTCTGACCCAAATTCAGTACTCAATAGGTTTTACTTTGCTTTTTAAGTAATGTGCATATGACAGAATTAGAACAACCGCTGTCTTTCACAATATGAGTTTATCACGGACTTCAAATATCTAGAGCATATTCTCTTCTTCGGAAATATTCATTACTTTGAGCTTCATCGAAATTGCGATCAGACCCATAAGTACATTTTTCGAGATGAAAAGTGTGCAATCACCCCCCCCCCCCGTCCTCCCTTCCAAATTATTCCGTTAATTTTAGCAGTAAAAATGATAGAACTGCCAAAGATATCATGGCATGGAAATATATATATATATATATATATATATATATATATATATATATATATATATATATATATATATATATATATATATATATATGTATGTATATATATTGTTGTGAAGGATCCACTACTTGGGAATTTGGGACTCCTTCTAACATCATAGCCATTTTGTTTTTCCAACACGATTACGGGTCATAAAACGGCCATGTTGGAAAAAGGGGGAACTGCACCAATTTTCCAAGAAACATCGCACTCCCTGAATTCCTCAGGACGGGAGAAAGAAAATCCAGGAAATTCAACGGATATCCAATTTTCTTAGAAATAAGAGTACCACGTGGGTCAACCGTGGGGATGTCGGAGCATCCTGCCCGCGAATAAAAAACTCGAAGAGGCAATAAATTTACGTGAGAAACCGACCTGGGGAGAAGTCAAATCCAAAAGAGTGGGAAAAATGACCCCGAGTGTGGGAGAGAACACGAGAGGATTACAGACAGAGGGTGAGAGATTGAGGTGGCGAGCTGCGAAGAAAGCACGGAAAAAGACACCCCCGCAAAAGTGAGATGTCCGTGTTCAACCGCCAGCGGCGTTCCTGCTGCCTCCTCCAATGAAGGGCCCCATGATTTTAAGCCCGATACCTGCTGCCTCCTCCGATAGAAGTGCCTTAACGACTCCGTGTCTTGCCCTGCTGTTTCATCAAAGCTCCTCAGGTTCGTCATTTCTTCCCTTTAAATAGTGCTGGTGCCTTTTGAGAGATTACGAAAAATTTGACTTTATTTCACTCGACCCGTAATGGTTCTGCCGTAGGAAGCGGATATAGTATGGCCTAGTTTTGTTATAATATGTCTAATCAAGATCTTAAATATAATATGTAAAACTGACCTTTTGTTGTAAAATATTGTATAATAAATGTTGTTATTTTTATTAATAAACGCATAGTTCCCTTTGGAGTTTACCTCCCTAATTTTACACAACGCAAAGGGGTATGTCTGGTACCCCTCATAATATATATATATATATATATATATATATATATATATATATATATATATATATATATATTATATATTTATACACTGCTCAAAAAAATTAGGGGAGAAAGCAAAGAAGTTAAGAAAACCGTGCGAGGCAGCCACGTATTGCCATAAAATGGATAGTACACGCTTATCAATGGGCAATACAGAAAAAAAGACGTAAAAAATTTGTAATTAAGCTTTAACTCTTTAAAAATATGGAAAAATCATGAAAAGATGATTTAGGGCAACAATTGAGACTTTAGGGCATTACAAATGAGACTTCAGCAGTCATTTCTCAGTACTCATTAGACTTTAAGGCTGTGTATCTCAAAATGAACAAGAATGGAGTTGAACCACTATTCAAATAACGCCTTTGTATATATATATATATATATATATATATATATATATATATATATATATATATATGGCAAGCGTCGAATCATGCTCACTATTCTCATAGGGTTTCGCAGTCTTTCGTATTCATACAAGTCAGTGGCGTTGTGGAAAGGAACTTCAACACAATAACATATACAACAATGCCCATTTTTGGACATTTATTATTTCAATTCAAATTAAAACCACTCTCCAATTTAACACATAGCCTGGCGCCCGTCATCGGCTGTCTGTCATCATCGAAGTCTATCTCCGGTCTAATCTTATTATTTTCCCGCTCATTTCATAACGTGCCAAAAGATTGGTTAGACCTGCATTTCAAATGTTCAAGAACAACCGTTCCCGCCAGTTTCGTCAAGGCTGCCCTTTCTATTAATTGCCCCTCGCGTTTTCTCCTCTCTCTAAAAAATCCTTTACTTACACACACACACATACACACACACACACACATATATATATATATATATATATATATATATATATATATATATATATATATATATATATATATATATATATATATATATATATATATATATGCAGTGTGTCCATAATTAAAGTCCTACTTTCAAAAGGCTGCAAAAAAAGAACCACTGGTCAGAATGACTTCAAATTTGAACTAAATATACTGGAAGAAGGGGGAAACGATTTGGCATAATAAAAAAGTTCCAAAATGTATCAATAGATGGCTCTGTAACATTTTGGAACTTTGTTTTATTATGCCAAACCGTTTCCCCCTTCATCCAGTATATTCATTTCAAATTTGAAGTCATTCTGACTAGTGATTCTTTTTTTGCAGCCTATTGAAAGTGGGACTTTAATTAATGACACCCTAAGTTCCAAAATGTTACAGCGCCATCTATTGATACATTTTGGAACTTTATTTATTATGCCAAATCGTTCCCCCCTTCTTCCTGTATATTCAGTTCAAATTTGAAGCCATTCTGACCAGTGGTTCTTTTTTTGCAGCCTTTTGAAAGTGGGACTTTAATTATGGACACCCTGTATATATATATATATATATATATATATATATATATATATATATATATATATATATATTAATAACACTCTTAAGTTTAACAACATTTTATCAGATAAAATGTATAATCTTGGATAGAAACAAATTTACGTTACTTCTGTCTACTATTTTAAAACAAATTGAACTGTAAGAGTGATGCAAATAGGTGTTGTTGCCAATGACTTTCCTTAAAAATAAAAATTATTGCTAATTCCCAATACAAAGGATAAAGTTACATTTGTAGAAGTCATTTCTGATGGAAATACGGAAGAAAGTCCTATTTTGCAAATTTGACTGTAGTTTACAGGTTAAAAATTAAAAACAAAGCTGTAGCATTAAAATCATCAAATTAAGTTATTATTAACTTTATTTTTGCACCTGATTAGATATGTTAACTTAAAATTCCAATTCCTAATGCCCTTAAATTTTAAATTATATTCATTTTAATGTGAAATAAATAAATTAAGTTACTCTAGGATACATTAATTAATGTCATAATTACATTCCTCGATGAAATACAAAATATCCCTGTACGGTAACATATCGAGAATAGACAGAAAATAAGCTAATTACAGCAAGACGAAGTATAAGCAGATAAATCTCTGCATGAATCTCCTGTGAATTATAAATGTCTTTAATAATGCTTCGGATAAAGCTGAAACTCGGAAAAAGACATCACGTAATGTCAAAACAAAAGTGATTTATTCAAGTGGATGCGAGCGTAAGGAACTTCTTTTTATGTCTTTTGTGAGAAAATTGCGGCGACACACACACACACACAAAAACATTCCTGTGTTCTTCAAGAACTGTCTTTGCTCATCCAGAGGAAAATGAAAAAATGGTAGAACCGTTACCTTTTATTTCATTGTGTTGACTTGTTTGGGAAATAATCTATGTAATTTTTAACAGCTAAAGGTTTTCATAAAACTAACCACTCCGAATTGCTAAAATTAATGTATATATATATATATATATATATATATATATATATATATATATATATATATATATATATATATATATATACACTCGTCAAAAGTGAAATTGCAACACCATGAAGGAATGCTCGTAGTGATGTGAAAACAATAGGATCGGTAGAGGTGAGACACATATGCAGATGATTAAAGAACGACTAGAGAAGAGATAAATTAACAATGAAAGATATGAAAAATTAAACTGTTTATTCAGTATCTAATGTGGCCACAGCGGGCAGTTATACAGGTCTCTAAATGGCGAGGCATACTGTCTATGAGGCTATTAATGGTCTCCTGAGATATTCCTTGCCACGCCGATTCCACTGTAACTTCCAGTTCCTGTACGGTATGCGCTTGCGATGCCTTGTGCACCGCACATCCGATGGCAACCTACACATGCTCGATGGGAGAGAGATCGGGTGAGGCTGCCAGCCAGAAAAGGATGTGCATTCCATTGAGGATGTTCAGAGTGTGACGTGCGACATGAGGCCAGACATTGTCCTGCTGGAATAACGTGTCGGAGGTGGCTTGCACAAGTGGCCGACCCACAGGCATAACAACTTGTGTTACGTACCGGGCCGATGTTAAACTGCCAGTAATGGCACAAGGATTGCCCGCTGTCCGAACATGATGCCACCCGATACCATGAAGCCCAGTGTGGGGCCGGTGTGACGTTCGACGATATGGGCTGGTAGGTAATATTCTCCGGGAACCGCCACACGTGTCCACGACCGTAATTCCTCCATATACAAAATCGGGGTTCGTCTGAAAACAATACCCGATGTCATTTGTTCGTCCAGTGACGATAACGTCAACACCAAGTCAGACGGGCAGCCCTGTGTTGAGTGTTAAAGGAACTCCAGTGGCTGGCGCCATGCGCGCATCCCTGCCTCATGCAAACTGTTACGGATGGTTTGGCAGGAGACAGATGCCCCATCTGATAATGGTAGGTATGTTTGAATATTGAACGGGTCCCCACGACACATTCGCCGAATTTGCCTATCAGTACGAGCTGACGTGCACCTGGATGATCCACTGCCTCTTTGCCGTGTTCTCAGATGGTCCTGCGTCCATCGTGCCATAAATCGCTGAATTGTACTGACGTCCCGTCCAACACGACTGGCAGTTTTGCGCATCGATAAACTGAGCTCATGTAGTTCTAGGATAAGTTCTTGTTCCTCAGACGATAACTTCTGGTATTTAGCTCACTGATTTCTACGAGGCATTTTCTACCCTTCTTCAAGTTCCGTTACAACAACAATCTGTCATTGATACAGAGAGAGCCAGCTACTGGCTTTTATAGCCAGAAACTGGGTATCATGTGACCAGATGCGCACGCGCATTTAATCATTTGCATATGACTCTGACATCTACCGATCCTGAAATTTTCACATCACTACGCACATTCCTTCATGGTGTTGCAATTTCAATTTTGACGAGTATATATATATATATATATATATATATATATATATATATATACTACAATTTTACAAAACTGCAAGAGGGATAGAGGTTATTTCCAACCGGTTACATCGTACAAGACCGCTCTGTTTTTCTTACACTAGCTCAGAGTCTGGAACAAGATTTGTCGTCACGTGGACGCTTTATCAAATCAGAAACCTAGTACCAAGGTTATCGAAGGTGGCAAGCTGTTATTAGCTTATTCAGCTCGCACTTGTTGCTGGGCCTTTTAATCTGTTGCTATGCGGTTGTTGAATGCTTAACCTCATGCTATGAAACCGTTTCTATGCGGTTTTCCTTGTGGAAAGTATCAATATGACAAATCTTAGGTTATCACCTTAAAATGTAATACATGTTATAAATATATATATATATATATATATATGTGTGTGTGTGTGTGTGTGTGTGTAAGTAACTTTTAACTTTTAAAGGTTTTTATGTAAGTAATTATTCGGAATCGATTCCGAATTACTAAATACTAAATATTAGGAAATAACACTGCTATGCACTTTTAATTATTATGAAGGGAGATATGGTTTTTAATCAAAAATAAGTTGGTTAATTGATCATATTTTTATTTTTATTCACTCTTTTGGAATATTTGTGAGGTAGGCCAGAGTTTCAGAAAAATTCCTTCCTTCCTTTTACTCAAAATTACTTAAACGGAAATAATATATATGAGGAGGGCAAGATTCAACTATACTAGAGACTATTGAATCGAAAAAAAACAAATTATTTTCAACGTCTAAAACACGATTGAAATATATGAATACTTTTCAAACATTTGCTATCTACATTCATTTTTCTTTCTTTCTGAATTCAATCACACTCACTCAGAGGAAAATAGCAGAGGATTTGAAGAGATGAAAATGAAAAATGAAACAATTTTCTTCCAACTAACATTTCGCGTAAGAAAAACAAAAGTGAATTAAATATATAAGACAAGCTTTCAACGTTTTGTTTATTGTAGCACTGTAAATAAGGAATCTTCCTTAGGGTAAGTCTCAAACAGTGTTTGAACTATCGGAGGAATGAAATAAATACATATTATAACGTATACCAGGCCAAAAGTATGCCGTGCAAGATTTATTCAAGCGATAAATAACAGTGAAAGGCATATATTATATATACATACAGATATATATATATATATATATATATATATATATATATCTGTGGCTTGGTACAAGAAGTGCCTAAGTTTTCTTCTAGATGACTTCGTTCGCTTATGTCTGTTTAAAAAAATATTATTTTCAATGTAAGAAGTACCCAAGTATGTACAATGGTTTAGGAAACACTTTTAAAGCATCGAGCAGACTTGGGTACTTCTTACATTGAAAATAATATTTTTTTAAAGAGACATAAGCAAACAAAGTCATCGTGGAGAAAACTGACGTAGGCACTTCTTGTACCAAGCCACAGATATTTATATATGTGTGTGTGTGTGTGTGTGTAAGTCAGTCAGTTAGACTTGTAGGGCACTATATTTTAGAGCCTGCCATGTTATTTTTACGATAGAAGGAAATGTGTATAAATAACAGGAAAGTATGGAAAAGAATTCGTTGTTAGAATGGCAGTTAATAAAAATTTTGGAAAATTTTAGAGGGTTTTGATCTGATGTCATCTTTTTCCCTATTTCTTAGAAGGCCTAGAATAAGGAATTGGTTACTCATAAAGCATTTCGAAGTTTTAAAGACGTTCAGCATAAGTGACATTCTGACGTTTGTTCGTAGTCACTTGAATGACGTCAGTCCCATTCTGCAGTTTCATTTTGTAGTCGGTGCCGTTACATTGTGAAAATGTTGTGTTGTTACGTGATATAAACATAAACTGTAATTTGTTAGAAGTAAAGGCTATGTTTTAAACGCCATTCTTTCGTTAGTGCTGCATTACAAATAACCCTTCCAATTGTAATATGACATTCACGACATCCTGTAAAATCACACAAAGTGTCAGTCAACATTCTTTAAGATCGAGCACAGAAGATCAAAACATGTGTTGGTGATGTAATGATACAGTTCAAGAAAAGCAAAAACCCTTCGGCTGGTTTGGTCCTTTTTTTCCTACATAAAATTTGAAAAAGTCACAACCGGTCTTGGGATGCAATGATGCAGAATACCTGGGACTCTAAGCAGGACCCCTCCGGCGGGTTGAGTTGTTTCATCGTAGATGCATAGGGTAAAAGCTTGGATGGTGATAATATATCTTGGAGATGCAATGATACAATCCCAAGCACAAAACGTAAAATGCCTTGTACTGGTCAAATAGATTCTAAGGTGAAGAGAAAATGAGAGGGAAACAGTGAAACATTTATAAACAGGAAATATGTCCTTTAACATGATGATCAAACATTTTAATTTTTGAAACGCAAAGCGAGATTCCTCAAGATAGGGACTTAATCAGTATGGTGCAGTTGAGCACTGCTTAAATTAACTAGGTGATGCATAACAAATTTCATGAGCTTTGTATTTTTACAAATTTTAATTACTTACATTTTGACTGAAGCAGCACAATCAATTCGATCGGTTTAGACTTAAGTCTAAATCGTCAACGTCCAAATAAGGGTATGTTTTAAGATTTTTCCCTGGAGCAAACGAATCCCACTACCAACCCAATTATAACCTTGTCCCATCTCTAAGAGTTAACAGGAACTAAGACTATCATATAGTAAAAGTGTAAAACAAAAACAAAACAATCAACTAATTAGGAAAAACAATATCCGAAAAGATTGACACAGTTGTTTATAGAAAAGTAATTAAGCAAATAACTCAACATTAAGATTTATAAAGCGTTATAAATGGAAAGTATAAACAAAATCGAGATACCTTGGTCTACAGAATTTTATGCGTCATATTTCCATATAATAAATTTACAAGTTACACAAGGGATAAAAGACACAAAAGAGATTAAGTGATCTAAGAATTGACAGCTCAATACAAGAGAGAGGTATTCAAAGCCCTTTCCCTCTGAATTATTTATTTTAGCTCGCACCGTATACCGAAAAAAGACAGAATATTCTATTCTCTCATCGAAATCCGTGGTATTAATATTCCCGACACCAGGATCTGCATCCTCCAAACTTGACATTTTTCTATCTTTCTCATAAAGAATCCATGACAGAATATCATCTTAGGTTATATAGTCACAGATTTTTCCCCTGCTTTCTCTAGGTCTCCCCAGACATTTTGATATAAAATTATAGTTGGAAATTTCAACACAAGGTTTAAATAATTGCATTTCGTTCTGTTTGATATTAATTTAAAAGTAAAATTTCATGAAAACTATAATCTAAAATTTATACTGATTCAGAACTAATCTTGACGTATTGCAAAACGAATGCATAAAATCCATGCCCTCGAATTTCCTATTTACTCAAATCTAATTTTAATATATTGAATAAATGAATGAATGAGTTAATGAAATAATGAATTGATAAAATATAAATTAATTAATTTTCATTTTAATGAATTAATAATATATAATTTTGGATTTCATATTTATTAAAAAAATTATTTAATGTGCAACGCAAAATTAATGAGTAAACTGTATAATCAGGACTTTTATGTTCAATTAGGTTTATTTTAAGTATAATTTAAAATTAAGTAATAAAAAAGAGTTATCCAGACATACATTAAATATGTTCATTCATTTATAACCATGTTAATATAACACATATAATTCCCTACTGTATGAGGATCTAGTATGAAAATAATAAACAAAAATGAAGTATTTTAACAGAGAAAGCATTATGATATTTATTTTTATTTCTTCGCAATTATACAATTTAAGTTACTAGTAATTTCAAATGTTATAAAAAAACTAATTTCATTGTATTAACACTTCTATTTGCATCTTATCTGTTCCCTTAACTTTCTACATTATTTATTTATTTATTCCTCCATTTAGTTTACTTTGCTTATTTAAATGGAGGACTGCATAGGGATATTATTGCATAAGCAGTCTATTGCTCTTCAGTGGATCCCTTCGAAAGTAGGAATTTCGAGTAATGAGTTTGCAGACTCATTAACAAAGACTGCAGAAATAGAATCTTGAATTTCGACTATTTCAAGTCAGTGTAGTGCAAAAATCTTAAGACGAAAAAATGGTTCCATTGTTTTCCCATTACTGGTGTATACCTTATGGACAAGGCATTCTCTTGGACTCCCAAGTTCTCTGGCGAAGTTACTAGTTACAATTCACGACTAAAGACTGGACATAAAGAGCTATGATTTTTTAGGGTTGCAGAAATGTTTTCCCTTTGTGCTCAATCTGTAAGAGGGAAGAGGTAACTCTAAATCATCTCCTCGCCCGCATGGAAGCATCTAAGACTGGACTATTTTCCACGAGTCCACTTTCCATTGTGGACTTTGTTAATGTTTGTGATCTTCATGTCATTGTGTAGGTACATTTTAGAATATATATATATATATATATATATACTATATATATATATATATATGTGTGTGTGTGTGTGTGTGTGTGTGTGTGTGTGTGCGTGTGCATGTAAAATTTCAAATATGTAATTTCAAACTCTATAACAAAATTCTCTTACGATTGCATCTAGTTTTTTTTTGTGTGTGTGGGGGGGGGGGGAGAATATTAATCTGCCTATTATAAAATCCAGGATATGATTATTTTTCTTAATTTTCTTGTGCATACTAGGTAACCTGGGGATTCGAAAAACTGACCACTTCAATATTTATATTCACCCTGAGACACAGGAAATAAGACCAACGGAAGAAAATTGAAATTTACAGCTTCATAACCATATGGTTATTTTCTTTTTCCATATATTTAATGCGGAGAATTTCCAGATTCCTCTCCTGTACTACCATTCTGCATCGATCAATCACTGAAATTACTTATTTTATCCCCTTCAGCTGCTACTTTAATCTCAAAAACTGACAACAGCACCATTACTCATCTTAGACAGATTGCAATTTGACCGGCAAATGTTCAAAATATAAATATAAATAAATAAATAAACATTATTATTCCTTAACTATATAAGGTTGTAGACCCCTGCAAACGTGGATTTTATGACAATACCTTGAAGCATTATTTGATGTACAAGCAACTGAAGGAAATGACTTTTTTTTCACATTTCATTAGTAAAGTATGCCATCACATTATTCATCAACAGCCAAAATAACCAAAGGTATTAAGACTTTGTGATATTATCGTAGTTTATGATTTTTATGCAGATATTCGAAGGTTCTCGTGTATACCCTCGTAAATACCCTCGTACTGTTGTTGTTGTTTCTAATGCCCCTTGGCTGGAATTTACAGACCAGGTTCATATAGGCTTCTGGATGAAGTGTGAGGCTTTGGCAGTAATACGATTGGATGAATTTCACTATGAAAACGGTTTAGGACAACTTTGTTCTTTGGCCGAAATTCAGAGCATCTTTTAGTCCAGTGGAAAAAAAAACTCAATAAACCATCACAAATGTTTATCGTTCGTAACTAAGGAAATGGGATCAAAAGCTTTTTCTCCAGTTGCCATGATTAGGAAAATTCTACGGTAAGATGATGCAGTAGAACTTTTCAATCCTTCCTAACTCTGTAAGTCCTTTCACATTTAATCACGACTTTTTAGATTCTCGCGTGTAGCTTTTCAGTGAACTCTTCTGCGTCTGATGCCTAATTTGGGAAGCTTCTTCCTAAATATTTACATAAAAAGAGATAAGTTCCTTAATATGAGCAGTAACTCTACTGCTATACAACCTGCACTCTTTCTAGACTTTTATTAAAATATAATCGTCAGTGCTAGTGTATCTTACATTAGATTGTGAAGTATCGCGATGTACCCTTTTTTTTAGCTGATAATCAGTTTTCACTTGAGTTTTATTTATTGCCACTTTTTTAAACATGTTGCACTAGTCACGTCCAGGTGGGGATAAAAAGCAGAACATTGTAGTTCACGGGATAAAGCAGAAATTTAGGGACTAGTACGTCAGGCAGCGCCTGAAGAGAAGCATTCAGAACTCAAAAGCGCAGCTAAATAGACCTTAAACCGAAGTCATTCGAGCCAGTGCACAGGAACCGGTATGCTTAGAACATGGAAGTATTCCAAAGCATACCGATTAAGGAGTGATCCAGTGGCAAGGATGTAGACCATTTATATTATTTTTTGCTGTTGCAGATAGTCTTGCGGAACAAGGGGCAAAGCTTACAACATCAGCGTTGATCGTTAAAGTTCCAGTTTAACCCTTCGGTGGGACCATCTGCCTCTCAGTCAGCTATGGCTTCTTTATTCAACGCTGTCCCCCTAGCACCCTTCGATATTCAGGGGCCCAGCGAAGGGTACTGTGAGTCTACACATGTTTCAGTCAACATCTTGTCTTCAGTATGGAAGGGGGATTCGTGACGCCAGCCTTCTATGATTCAGGTAAAAATTAGAATAATCAAAGCAAAATTTAAAAATCCCAACGCAATCACTCGTTCGACTAACTAAATGCCTGTGCAAAACGAACGGTAATATAACCTGTGATAATTTGTTCTGTTCAAAAGAAGCTGGTCAAGAATTAAGGAGAAATGGTTTGACGATTGTGGTTACCATGAAATGTAATAAACCACAAATACCTTCTGAATTTGTAGTTAGGAATACCTGGAGAAGAGATATTCCATCTATATCTGCCTTCCAGGCAGATGTTCCCACTAAGGGGGAAAAGAATCGTGTTCCCGAAGGGTTAATGATCATACTACAACGAAAGGAACGACTTAAAGTGCGTAAAATCGAATTTTCAAGCGAAATTACAAATTAATTGAATTATACAATCATTCCTCGTCTCCCTGCAAATACTTTCTGGAAACAAACATTTAATGCCTTTTCAAACTACTGTGTGTTTTTTTTCTCATCGCGTTTGAATCGTTTTGATTTTTCTCCAATTACGCTTTACTTTTGTGATCAAGTTGCCATAACCAACGAACAAATGAACGAATTTAATAATTCATTGGCTTTTCGTCTATATAAGGTGTGTTTCTGTCTCTATATTTTAATATATAATACATGCGCAACACTTTTTTCTTTGTTTTGTTTTCTTTGAAGGTTATAAGTTATGATTTAGTTTTTGTTATTAAAAGACGAGGATTCATGATTGGTGGAATCCCTCCATGGTGCTCTTTAACCTTCTGCAGTCAGAATACTAGTAGTTCTCCCATAAACATTCATAACACATAATAGCTGTTGTACTGGCATTTTCGAGATTCATATAGACAACTCAGTTGTTGTCTGATGGTCAGTTTTTGCTACTGCAGTTATTTTTTGCTACACGAGGGCTAATTCAACTGGGACTTACTGCTTAAAGCCGATTCCGAACGGCTACAAAAACGTCCGTGCCAAAAGTGGGACTCAAACCCACAGACTCTGGTACAGAATGCCGGCGCCCTAGCCATTCGGCCATCGTCCGGCCTGTCAGAGAAGGAAGAAGTCAATAACCAGAGGATATGGAAAAGCAGCAGATATACTGGTTAATACCATGAACAGGAAAGTAAATATCAGGGTACCACGCATATACCTACCATATTAAGAAGGCTATGGCTTTTTTTATGTTAGTACTTCGGTAAACGGTTAATACCATACGCAAGTCAGTAGATATCCCTTGCCACCTCAAATGTAGCTACTATGCCAAGAAAGCGAGTGGTTTATATGTTATATTTGGGGACAATTTAGTAGTGTTATCCCCAGTTATGAATATTGTTTAATTCTAATGCGAGTTGATGTATTTCTACACATCCACCTTTTAGATGTTTCTTTTTAATTAGAGTGGCAATAAATTACGGTTTTTGTTTATGTCTTTAACGGGTTTAGTTTATATCTTTATGTCTTTAATCTCTTAAATTGTTTGGACTTCGCCGAACTTTGTCAGTTTGAACTTTATTAAATCCAAGGTTTTAAATCATTTATTTCAACTATATTTAATCCAGGGTTTCGAGAAGGCCATTTGGTTATTTTACTTCTTAATAATTTAGTAAACATGGGTAAACTATTAAAATACTATTTAGTAAACTATTAAAATTCGGACTAAAAATAATCCCTCCGTGCTAGACAGTTGTCAATATGTAAAGACTTAAACTAAATATAGAATTTATTTCTTGATGTGTACTCTTTTAAACACTAACTCTCCTGATCATTTACCCTATTCCTTTGTTTCGATACAAATACCTTTTTGACTGAATATCCCGAACAATTGTCCTAATCAGGCAGGACCGAATATATGTTATTTAACAAAAGGTGCTTGGAGTAAAAGTAAAATCAAACATAAAGAAAATATTACAAATGGGATCAATTCAGTGAGAAAAAAATTACCCCATTCAAGTCGTTTCTGGTTTATTTTTTATTTTCCTAGCTGGTACAACTGATTTTAATGAGACTCAGAGAAGCTCGTTAAAATTCCACTTCAATGAATGCTTTCTAATGATAAATATCCAAGATATGTTCAAGGTCCTGAATATCGCTAAGGAAGTTTGAACCACACATGTGAAGTTCAACGCATCGAAAAATTCCTTTTCTACAGCTTTTGATTTAAATTCTACAATTTTTTTTCCTCCAAACTTTATGACTTATGCAAAACTTTAAGGATTGTTTTACCTTATGTAATGACTTCTCGATTACATAACAGGAAGTGTGAAATGTAACGGTGAAACATTGAATTGAAGGTGAATGAGGTCATTTACGGAGAAACATTGAATTGAAGTAGAAAGTTCATATTTAGTTTTATATTATTTTATTTATGGAGTAATTTTATTATTGAGAGAACCCTTCAGCAGTCGCGTCAGGTATGGAGTTTTTTGAATCGTAAGTTTATCGCAATTTTGAATTGTTTGTTTTTACATGTAAGGGTCGAATGTTCTAAGCATTTCTATTTATAGCTACACCCTTTCTAATGCAGGTACGATTTTCAGACCCTTCTATTCCTTTCCCTGTATTGTTAGTCGTGATTTAACCGTGGTAAACCAGCGATTATACTGGATTACAATACGACAAAAACAGGAGTTGATGTAGTCCAGTGGTCGTCTACCTACCGTCTACTTTTGTATCTTTGTTGATGGTAAAGTTTCTTTATCGCCTACCTATGTATATCCGCAGTGACTCAATTTAGCGCAACTACGAATTAAATTTGAGAGGGGAGGGTATGTGTTGTAGGATTTCTTTGGGTGGGGTCGTGATTGGTTATAGTGGTAGGCAATGATACCATTACTCTGATTTTAAACAATACATTAATTTATTCACAAAATACAAATATTAGTATACATTCAATTATATTCTTATTAATTTGAACTTACAGACATTCTCATTATATCAATGTATTATTTGCCTATATTATTTCATTTATTTAAATTAATATCATTTCAGTACGTAATATATCTATATTATTCCTTAACTTCCGCCTATCATATAAGACTCGGGTAACTCATGAAATTTGGCAATAGTTAATAAAAGGTTACCTCCATTTTTGCAGACTGCAGAAGTGGACTTTGGCTGGCATATTCAGGTGAATCTATTGGGGTCTCTATTCGGACTCGCTCAATAACGTAGGAATAGGCAGACTTTAACGGCCGGATCAGTTCTCCATCCGTTGCTTGTGGGGGTTAGGCACTCCGTCGTGGTTACGAGTCTCACCTCTTATCATCTCATAGGTAGCTTGCAGGGGTTCAGGCAATCTATCTCGGCTCCGAGGATTCTCTATGCTAGCTTGCGGGGTTCAGGCAATCTATGTCGGCTCCGAGGATTCTCTATGCTAGCTTGCGGGGTTCAGGCAATCTATATCGGTTCCGCTGCTCCTTGATGCTCCTTTCATCGTTGAGTTGCCGGCTTACAGCGATGCGCTACGTCGGGGCGCAATCTCCCATATATTCTCTTTTTGCCTTCTCGCTTACGAGGCTACAACTCTCTATTTTTTGGGTGCCAACTCTCAGAGTCCCCATCAATATGATATCCCTTTTCTTCTCACTCTCTCTATTTTTTATTATCTTCTCAACGCCCCGTCTTTTACATTTTTATTCGTCTCTCATGTTCAACCTTTTTCTTTATACTTCCACTTTGATTCGTTAACTTGTACCTCCCCTAATCATTTCTTTAACCATTTAGAGTGAGGGGCGTTTTATACTCGAACAATCCCGTCCTCGACTCATTCCTATTTTTCTAGGAAATGTGTTTTCCCAGAACATCTCCTATGTGTGGGGTCCTCTTCTCTGTGTCAACAATTCCCTTTTCATCTCGATGTCTTCCCTCGCTGTTTCGACTCTTAATTGTTTCCTTTCAATTTATTCTCTTAATCCGGTTCTTTTGTCTGATCAATTGCCATTCCAATTTTCTCATAACACCGCCGACTCACCGCTTTAATTGGGTTGTCTGCCCTTTTTGAACTCCTAACATATCGTATCCCCACGACATTCTTCTCGTATCGTCTGGCGTCATTTTACTATTCCATTTTCCGTCCCGTTTGTTAATTGGTTTTTCTGCATCTTTTCTATTTTCTTTTTTTTTTATATGTCGTACCCCACGACAGTATGCAAAACAATATGTACTTAAATTTCTCCTTTTCTTTATACTTTATGTATATATATACATAAATAGCTACGGAGCTAATTCGTTGCTCCCTCGCCCACGAGTATACTTCGAGAAGTGTCCAGTGAATTATTACCTGTAATCCAAATTTAGAGATAGAATTCAAAAGCATATTTCAAAAAGTCAAACTCCCGAATGTGTTACCAGTGTATTCGATACATGGAGAAAGAACAAAATTTGTAACAACGGACAAATATTCCCACCGCCCACAATGAAAGCTTGAACCGCCCACTAGTGGGAGGTAGGGACCAGGTTGACTACCCCTGACGTAGTCGATCAAATGTGCAGCTATCACACGGTATCCCGCATAACACGAAGATAGATTCTCTCATTGTTTTTTTTAGGATTTTGGACATAATAGGAATCAATTGGCAAGTTGTCCTTAGGTCCAATAAACCGAACAGTTTTGAAATAAGGCGATTGTATCTGCATTCTTTGGCCTTTAATTATAAATATATCTCAGTATTATCAACATTTTATATCTTGTTACAGAACGCAGAATTATTATTTTCAATGTTAAAATAAAAGTTTATTACAAAAGGAATAATCAAGGTTGATAGAGACGTTGCACTTTGTGTTACGCGCGCCTGCTTGTGTTCCAAAAATTGTTCGTCTGCTGAAGGGTTAAACTACATATTACTTATCTATTTTCATCAACCGTAAAATCGTCGCAAAAATATCCTGATTGAAGCTTTGTATAGTTAAAATCATAAGAGACCATTTATGTTTATTGGAGAAAGAAATCTTTTAAACCACATTTAAAAAAAATATATCATTTTTTCTTTTCTTTTATGAAATATAAATAACGAGTCAGTGAGAGGGTGTGTATTAGCTCACAGCAGTAGCTTAATACATTTACATTAACTCATAATAAGCACACATCTCACTGCGTGTGTTCATGGAAGCACTTAGTGGGAATGACACCTAGGTTCAGAACATCCGTTTAATAAGGTAGACTCACAATTTCATAATTATATTCATTAAAGGGACTCTTCCATTAATTAAGATGGGTCATTCATTTGTCTAAGGAAATATTCTTCTGAGAAAACGCATATAAACTTTATATATATATATATATATATATATATATATATATATATATATATATATACAGGGTGTCCATAATTAAACTTCCCTACTTTAAAGTTGTCTACAGTTGAAACTATTGTTCAGAAAGTTATGAAATATTTTGTAGGACACATTGAAGGGATGAGAATTTGTTTGAGCTAATAAAAAAAAATAGTTCAAAATTTTACCACCAGAGGGCTTTTTTGATGAATTACACATTTACGACTAGTTCTTTACTTAAGATTTCCCCATCTTTTTATCCATAGGTCACCCTAACACAATAATTCATACTCATTAAATGTTACAATATTTAAAGTGATTTCAAAGTCGATCGATAGCAAAATATGGGACAAAAGATTTGAAGAAACGAAGAAGAAACAAATATGCAAATTAATTTTTGTCCACGTAGAGCAGAAGCTGTTGTAAAACCTAGAAACTTCCATGGGGATTCTATTTTCAGCATTCTTGCTATTGCTAATCAGAATGTCATTGTTACGATTACCAGATCGAGATCCCCAGACCTCAACCCATGCGACTTTTGGCATTGAGGGCAAGTGAAACATCTAGTCAGTCTTGATAAACCAAGAACTATACCTGATCTGACAGACATCACTTCACGACATGTTCTCACCATTTCCCCGGACACACTGACGTCAACTGTAGAACATGCTTCCTTACGATTCCAAATGGTAGCTGAAAATGATGGCCGTCATGTTGAACATGTCTTCTTGTAATAATAAATTTTTTAACTATAGTAAATGTTGACTAAATATGTAATTCATCAAAAACTAAATATGTAATTCATCAAAACACTTTGCATTTACACCACTTGACTTACAGACATACACCACTTTGCCTTTCACCGCCTCATATGTCAAAATGACTGTGCTTTCTTATACTCATTCATATATGATTTCCCCCCATTTAAACGAAAAGTATTATCACAGCAGAAATCAATTCCACCATCGTAGACATACCGGAGCTCCGGGGACCATTCTCGAGACACGACAAAAATTCCTGAGTGTCTGAACTTCCAAGAACTGAATTGTTCAGATATGTTTCGTACTCCTTCTGTTCATAAACTGCCTCATGAAATAAATGGAGATTTGGAATTCTTTCTCGTCACGATTACAGTCCGAGTTTGGCGACTTTAAAACGTACTAAACTAAATTAATGGATTTAGAAACTGGAAAAAGTATTTATGTCTATCAAATTGACTATCCCTATCTTTGTATAAACATACACTCGTTGTGCAGTTCTGGACATCCCTGGTTGGGCTACAGAATGTACTAGTCATCACTCCTTTTATGATTTTTTAATTAGCTCTTTGCATCATGTACACGAGGAGGAAGTACGTTAGTGTATATATATATATATATATATATACTGCTGGCCACCCAAATTGCAACACCAAGAAAGACAAGAGATATCACAACAAAATTTATTTTGTAGATAACATGTTGACCAAGTATCAAATTATTAAATTTATAGACTTCTGTGAAGTGTGGTTCCTGCCAAAATCAGTAGCCAGAGTAGCCGCCATTGTTGGAGATCACCGCTGCCACACGCCTCGACATTGATTCAAAGAGACTTTGGATGAGTTCGTGGGGTACAGCAGACCAAGCAGCTTCCACACGTTGCCAAAGTTAATCTACTGTGGCAGCTGGGGATGGAATCTGGGTCAATCGTAGAGCAACCATAGACCACATGTTTTCTATCGGCGAAAGATCCGGAGAGCGAGGCTGCCAGGGAAGCAATTCAATCTGGCGCTGAGGTGTGCTGTGCGCTGAGGTGGATGCGATCGAACACGCCGGTCCGTCGTACCCTCCTGCATCCAACGATCACATATCCGCATTACAGTTGTTTGGTTTCGTCCAACACGAATACCGATTTCCCTGAAAGATAATCCACAATCTCGGTAGGCCACTATCCTTCCTCTGTCGAACTCGGATACTTGATAAAAAGATGATCGCTGTTTTCGACGAGGCATAATTGATCGTTTTTTTTTTAAAAAAACTATAAGAAAAACACAATTGCCGAACTTGAAATCGTCGAAATCTCCAAGCCTTAAATAGCGCTTTGAAGTGGCGCCACAGGCGCGCGTGATGTGCGTCTGCGCTGAAATTCTAATCATTTGCATATCTCACCTCCGCTAATGCATGTTGTAAATTTCATGTTATTTGCATGTTTCCTTCAGGGTGTTGCATTTACAGTGGCCATCAGTGTGTATATATATATATATATATACAAAATATAGCTTTCTTTAGATACGTAGACGACATTTTCATTGCTCACGAGGTTAACTGTAACTTTGTTCCTACTTTTTATCCAGCTAATATAAAACTAACTAAGACCGAACAAAACTCTAAAAATGAAATCAACTTTTTGGATGTAACCATCACTTTGTCAAATGGAACACTATCTTTTTGCATATTCGATAAAAGATATTTATACTACTTTAACATAAACCGTCTATCCAATTGGAATACAGCTTTACATTCTAATGTTAAACGTAATATAGTCAACAACTACATAATTCGTTGTGATAGACTGTGTGAATCTAGGATTGAGATGAATAAAAGAGTTAAAAACTTCATTAAACTGGCTGTACAGGCGGAGTATCCGGCTGGCTTTCTGGTAGATATACTGAGGCGTTGTTTTGGGCGCGTGGATGTCCTTGGGCACTTGGACTTGGAGGTATAGTGTTTTTGTCTGCTGTTTTGAATTTTAAGTTTTAATGGTTTTATTTAAAATAGTTTATAAGGTGTGGTGTTTTTTAATGGTAGTGTAATTTTTCAATGTAATGTGGCTTTTTCAGTGCCTATTCTTATATTTTTAATTACTGTTTTTAGTAAGGTAGTTTTTACAGATCATCTTATGACATTATGTCACTTTATTTTATTATAGTATATAACTTCTACTTTTATGTCTAACTTTTTCTATTTATTGTCTCAAACCTTTTTGAAAAGTTTTAAATTTTCTAATTGATGTAAGACGAATGCTGGGAAAGTTTTAGCTATGTAAAAAGATCTTTTAACCAGGATAGAGGGGTCTTAATCCCCCTCACGTCTTTTTAAATACATCAATTTCCGTTTTTGTTTCAAAAATTTCCTTTTTGCTTCAGAATTTCACTATCCTTTTTTAGCTTATCTTGGTGTATCATTATTGTTTTAATTATATCTTATATAGTATTGTCTAATAATTGCAGCTTAGCGCATATTGACAATATACATATTAATGCCTATATTTATAATGTATTGGTTTTGGTGCAACACATGCTTTAAATATTTTAGTTTATATATATATATATATATATATATATATATATATATATATATATATATATATATATATATATGTGCATGTGTGTGTGTGTGTGTGTATGTATATGTATGTATATATAACACAAATGTGCATTCAATATGCTAGGTCTATAAAGAAATCGGACGACCAACCCTTCTTATATTTTGAAACTCTTAAATTCACTCGCAGTACATCTACTACATGCAATTTTTTATTCCTCATGCACTCTTGACTTGTTTGCGTTCGGGAAAAGAGAAGACCGACACGGTTTGAATATTGTAGGAGTTTAAGTAAAAACTAAAATTTGAAGAAAATATTTGAAATAAAACGAGAATACCTTTACTCCTTTACATCATTGCTGTACTGTTATGCCGATGACAGTACGAGACGTTAATGAGTTATAATAGATTATTACATCTTTATCTACAATTCCTTGTACAAGTGACGAAAATGTACACTAAGATAGTAGCCGTATTCGATACTCAAGCCCCGGGCAGAGTCCGGTGGCTAGCTTACTAGTGTCCATATCTTCAGTGTCAGTTTGTGCCAATTCGTATTGGTGTATATATCTCTTTCATGTCACCGTTTTGAAGTTTGATTCCATGGAATAAAATAATTCCGCTATCCACTACGTGTGTTATCTCCTTCTTCTGTGTTAAAGTTATTCGTGGATGTTGTCACATCGTGGATATCGGCACTCCTTATTTCGACTCAGCCGGTGGAATTGATGATTTTTCCACATGTGTTGCAGGCACATCAAAAGGAACGCTAATGTGCAAAAGTCGCCAAATAACCTTTTTTTTCTTCTTCCCGCAGTCAGCACGTATGTTACCGATCAGCGGCGGCATCCATTAAAATAACAATGAAGTATGTCCCGGGCCCAAATGGATTTCAGGTTTCCTTGAAAGGGTCGGCACGAGCGGAAGTGACCCCCATCGGCCCGGAAGTAAAGAAGATTCCAGCAATTTGTGGAGTCTTCTGGATTCTTCTAGAAAATTGGAAAAAAGGATAAAAGGACTCCCCTTCTTTGTCTGGGGGACTTTTTAGCTGACCGACTTGTGAGACCGACAGCGCTGGAGTGCGCCGGGTCTGTGACGGCGGAAAGCCGATTAATCTTTTGAGAGATTGCACGGGTTTGCTCTGAACAGAGACCGTGGATAAGAATATTTGGCTTGTGTTAGCCAGGGAAATTCTTGTAATAAATTATGTTTTGTAAATATATTAAGGTTTAATAAAACCTTTTGTACATTTGTAAACGAGTTTCCTTCTCGAATTATTCCGTTTCGTGCTTTAACTTGTTTCACGAAGTTGGTTATTGATCGCTATGGGCCACATTACCATAATGTAAACTCGTGTTATTACTTTTACACACGCATGTATATATATATATATATATATATATATATATATATATATATATATATATATATATATATATATATATATATATATATATATATATATATATATATATATATATATATATATATAATTTTAATGTTACCGTCGGACCATAAGACGTACTCCAATTTTAAGTCTATTTTTTATGCCTTATGGTCCGCAAAATATCGTAAGTGTAACTGTGGGGGAGATCGAGTTATGAAAGCGAAATGTCAGACCTTCTTATATGTTTATATAAAAACTAATTGCATTTTTAGATTTCAATTATTTTCTATCAAATGTAGTCATATTTTATGTTGCATAAATTTGTGCGAAGCTGTTTTAAACGCCTTTGTGAAAGTTTGAGTTTTGCCTTGATATTTCATCATGGGAATGGTTGCTTTCATAACATCTGATGTCAGTCCGGCATTATCTATTCGCTCCGTATGGACTTATAAACACCCGCTCAGTTTGATTTCCGCTCGATTAGGTAGCTTTAAATACTCGTATGACATAGGAAAATCTATACCATAAACGAATCAGCACCGTATTCACACAGAAAAACTTGTTCACTTGATTCTTATAAAAAAGAAAATAATAGTAAATAATTTTCAACCTAATTCCCTCTACATAAATACAGTCACAGCATACTGATCACTACTTGAAAGAAGCTCTTTAAAATGGTTCTGCTTAATCGGGCAATGCCTAGCTCTCCATAGAAAACTAAAAGAGTGGCATGAAAATTCAATAATTTTGAAATTCAATGCATTCTTCGAATGCATAATCAAGCAGATATTTTAATCAAATATAACAGAGATTGAGTTGGCATATTTAGTTTATAAAGTTCAGGGCATAGCATTTTTCGTTGCATAAATGCATGATAATTATTCAGATTGCATAAATAGCAATGTCGGTGACCTTTTCGAAAGGCTCTTATCCGCTTTAAAATCTATTTTTGAAACTTTCTAGTGGGGAGTAAACTGTATTAACAAGACAAGATGCAATTGAAAGGATAACACTTCGTGTGTATACATTAAATTTTTATAGCTAGTAAGGTCTAGGAGTGCTTCAGTGGCAAGAGCTTTAGATGGATGCATAATTTTATTATTCTATCGCGAATACTTTGATGAAGATTTGGCAGGGAAACGAGGGGTATTAATTTGTCAGCTTCCAAGGAAAAAGAATTTACGAAGTGAGCAAATTAACAGCTTAAAAGATTAATCGCAAGAAGTAATGATATTATACAAATATAGAAGTCGCAATACATTTAATATACCCGTAAGTGTACGTACGTACGTACGTACGTACATACATACATACATACATACATACATACATAGTCTGTGTGTGAGTGTAATAATAATGTACACTGTGATCTATCATATCATATCTTGCGTTCTGGTTTTGGTAACACAAGAATCGACACACGCGTGTGCAATGAGTGTGCACTTTACAGTGCGTACTTCATTACTGTAATATGATTAGTTGTTATCACGGAATGAGTTGGTTACTATGTGAAAAAGATCAGTTAGATCTCGGATGTAGAATGACCATGACATGTTTTCCCCTGCTATGAGACTGTAAATTCTGTATATATCTTCACGTCAGTTTTACATGTTTAATAAATTTGTAATCCAGATAAATATTTTCTTTTTTGAGTGAAGTGTTTGCTTTATATGCCTTGACATACTATATATAAAGAAATTATATTTATGTTTTTGTTATATATACAGGGTGTCTCGGTTAAACGTTTCAGAACTTCTACAATGGGTAGGGGGCATCCTGACGACTGGAAATCATATAGCAATGGGGGGTCAGAAATGCTTTCCTGAAGCGGTAGATGGCGTTGCGGGGAAGTTCCGAGCGTTAGTGCAGGGAATCGTGATTTTGCACGAGGACTCAGAGTTAGTATGATGGCTAATTATACGAATTTTTATTTATGGGGGCATATGAAAACACAGGTTTATGAAACCCCGTTGACGATGGTGAGGATCTGGTTGCAAGAATCTCAGTAGCTGCCGGAGAAATTCGAGATGAGCCTGGATTATTCCAGAATGTTCGGAATTCTATGCGCCGGAGATGTGAGGTCTGCATTGCAGTCGATGGAGAAAACTTCGAACACTTACTTTAACCCGTGTATCTTTTGGTTTTGTACATTTATTATTAAAACTATTATCCACTTGCGGTCTCTTTCTTTGTGGTTTTCTGTGTACATCACCGCTTCAAGAAAGCATTTCCGAACCCACATTTCTGTATGATTTCGAGTCGTCAGGATGCACCCTACCCCTCGTAGAAGAAGTTCTGAAACGTTTAACTGGGACACCCTGTATATATCTATATATGATCTTCCATCCTTTAACCTGTCTGTTCCAAATTTCGAAAACCAACATCGTAAAATACTGAAAAAAATATTGACTATCATACAATGCGGTTACCCCACCTATCTTCTCTCTTTGATATTATTTACACATCCCCTTTTGGGGGTATATTCAATCTTCATCTTGTCTTGAAGAAGTTATTTCAGCTTAATTTTCTGATCACCAAAGAACAAATTTTAGCCATAGGCTATCCAGACGATGGCCGAATGACTAGGGCGTTGGTTTTCGGTACCAGAGTCTGTGGGTTCGATTACCCACAGGCATGGGTGTTTGAAGCCGTCCGGAATCGGCTTTAAGCAGTAGACCCCGGTCTAATTAGCCCTCATGTAGCAAAAAAATGACCATAGCGCTCCAAACCAAACCATTCCTCGTCATAGGCCTCGAGATCAGACAGATACCCGAAAGTCACCTCTACGTCCATTGCTCCAGAGTAGCTACAGCAAAATGTTTGCACCCTTCACCAAGAAGAGAGAAAATGAAAAACGTTTGTATGCTGGAAGTATTTGAGGCATAAACTATCCATGTTCCAATAACATGATTTTATACTTAAATCATAACTAGAAAAAATGTTCTTTAATATGAATGTACATATTATAAATGCCTATATATTAATTTTAATGTGATTTCCAATTGCCTATGGGAATAGATGTTTGATGTGTAATAAGCCAGAATAACGCTGGTTAATGAGAGCTATTCAAACGTACTAATCGAATTCGTCCAACTAAAAGCAGGGAAAGTTTTTTTTTTTCTATGCTTTGACCATAATTTTTAGAATAATTAAATGGCATATATTAGTACCAGCAAAGTAGAAAAGACTGTGGAAAATTAAAGAGCCCACCTATACAACAATTACACGAATTGCTAGACTAATTAAATGTTGGAAACTATCCCCAGCAGTAAAATTTAAGCACTAACATTTTAAAATGACAAATCAATAGTTTGCTTAGCTCAAAAAGTATCATGAGCGTAAACTGAGAACTGTCAACTGTCAACAGTTTTTCAAGCATTCCACCTATATGCTTATACAAAAAAATATATCAAAAAACTGGAAAGGGCACATTTTTCAAAATATTTCAACCAGAAACTTGAAACATTTTTATATCACCCTGAAACACGTGGCTAAATGCAAAAGCGGTTTTAAAGACTTATCAGCTTAAAGCTTATCATATGTTTAAAAAAAATTACAGTGTAGACAAGACACACTCTGTAAACAAAATAAATAGAAGAATCTTTATATGTTAGTTCACTTAATATTTTTGCGTTACTGTATGTCTCTTTACGCTCACCCATACACATCACGTAAATAACGAATAGACGTTTTCTGCGCATGCAAATGCACATAGAATTCAATTGCCCGATCCTTTCAGTTCCTTATTGAAGTATTAAAATAACAAAAATATCTATAACGCAGGAAAATACGAATAGAAATAATTTTACTTTGCTACAACTTGGAGAAAAAAAAATTACTGAACTTCTTTTGAAAAAAAATTAGGTAAGTATGCCAAACAACTGCCATTAATCAATAATGTCAAAGTCAAGGCAAAACTATAATTTGAATGTCAGGGTACATAGATCATCAATTCCTTTTATCAGCTACACTGTTCAAGAATTTTTACTGGGGACAGTGAATATTTATTCAAATAAACGTTTCAGTATTCCTGTCTCACATACGATAGGCCATATACGTGTTTCTCCTCCAAATTCCTTTCCCTACTGATGTCGAAATTTGATTTGCGTTTATTTTGGAAAAGAAGTTCACTTTATCATCTAGCTTCCTCCTTCGTTATAACACAAGATCTTAGAATGAGACAACAAAATAGTTTTCCAAATACTTTGTTTTAACTAAATTAGGGACATCTGTTATAAGCAAAGTATACTTTGTCTCACGTCTTCTGTTTGTTGAAAGCTAAGAAATAGAGTATAAATTATAAACAGCTACGATTTAGAATTATGCCAATCACATCCCCTTGTTGTGATGAATATGAATTAAGCTGAAAACAAAATGACTGAAAAGACAAACAGGCTGAAAGGACACAGTACAATAACTTATAATATACTACCTGTCTATGAGATTTTACATATACCTTGTAGCGGATTCTTAGCTTCAGCTCAATACAGCAAAATTTTGATCACTTACCTGAAATAGATAAAAAGACAAAATCAGATAAAGATGTAATCATAATGAAGTACTTGATTATGTAAAAAAATTTGTACGCTCGGAATAAGAAAAACATACTTATATATATGTATATTCAGTTGGTTTAAAGTTATTACCATGTTTTTATTACCTCGCTTTATTGTTTGTGTGTGTTTGTCCAGTACAAATCTTGCAATCGATTTTTAACTAAATTCCCGACTAGCTAGACATTTGAAACTTTTAGAATAGCTCAGAACACGATGACAATGCATTATTTTAATACTTTAAAAATCTTTAAGCAGAATTAAATTCATTTTCAGTTAATTTTGTTTAGTAGACTGGTGCAGCCATCTATCGGCCGGGACGGAAACGAAAATTTAAACGCAAGTTAACTTCCAATTAACTTCATTTTCGTTCAAGTTGATGGGTTATTCATCAAAAAAATTATTAAAAAGTAATTATTAATACATAGAATTGTCAAGTTTATATGATTCAACAGAAAATTTTAAAACATGGTACATAAAAAGTTCTTTTTATCTTGTAATTATTTTATTCTTTCTAACACACACAAGCACATGATGGTAACACATGAAGGTATATTATTTTTTGTTTAGTTTAAAAATTTATTTTTAAAAATATTTGCTGAGAATATATAATGATTTTCCCCTAACTTTTATAACATATTTATGGCATTTTTTTAAAATTAAAATTGCCGCTACTTTCTTGCGTTTCGGTACAGCTATATCGTTTACGTTCTTTTACTTGGAACTGGCCTTGAAACCGGATTTAAATGAACTACCACAGCATATTCCAGAAAGCAAAACAAATACGCAAAATCATCATTTCAACCTCTCTATCTGCCACTATACTAAAAAATATGTGTTTACACTTCCATATGGCGTCCGATTGTCCGCACTAGCAAATTTATTCAGAATGAGCATTTTTCATTTTGTCGTACTTTGCCTGCATTCAAAATCCTATGCGTATAAGAATATAAACCATTTGCGTGGGTTCAGCATAAATATTCAAGGAAAGATGCAGTCTCAGCTGAATACCGTGAACTTTAAAAATGTATGACCGTATATCAGATGCAATTTGATTATCTCAAACTTAGGTTTACATTAGATGCTTGTCTTACAAATCAGAAAAATGTCGCATATATAATTTGCATCGTAAGAAAATGAAATAAACGATTCATTAAATTTTGAAAAATTAATTAAATTTAGTCAGAACTTTATAATAGTATAGACACCTGCGGTGGGCACATATGAGGCCAAAGAGAGCCGCACGTAGATACACAAATTCAAAATTTTAACGTAGGATTATGTTCCTCCATAACGGTCCTTTGGAAAGCAAAATTTCAGATGTTCTGCGTCACGAGTTATAATTTTGGCAGCGCGCCATACCCAGTCTGTATCGTTTGGGCAAGCAGTAAACAGTTAAACAGAAAATTACCAAAATGCGTCAAAATTTTGACATATATATATATATATATATATATATATATATATATATATATATATATATATATATACTTATTTATACATATTTGCAAAACACATACATACATATATACATACAAAAAAGGTAAGCAACGATAAGAAATCCTATGTTAATAACCCGAGGAAGTTTTGTTAGAAGAGACTACCTGAATTTTCTTTATTTAATGTAATTGCATATTTTCCTAAATTGCATATAAGAACACATATAAAAAATATAACTAGGAAAAAGAAAATAATTATTACAAAAGTTTAGTAATAAAATTCCAATATAATAAATATCAAATATACTAAAAATATATTTATTGATAGAAAGTATTATTGCATCTAATGACAATCTTTGGCCAAATTTTTAAAATCTGGCGTAAAATTAGTTAAAGCTGTCCACAGAAATTCTGTAAGATGTTGATTGGTCAACTGTGAACGATGTTTCGACTGCACGAACTTCATTGTTTAGTACAAAGATTCACAGCAATATTGTGTACCAAAAAATCGAAAATAGACTACAAGCAGCTTTCTTTTTTTTTTGGATATTTTGATGTTGGCACTACAAACGGTTCAGGAAAAAAAATAAAACTAAAATTTTAATGGGAGCCGTACTTGACTGAACGAAGAGCTGCATTGCCCACCTTTGGTATATACAGGGTAGTCATAAAAAACTTATATGGACTTAATAGCGTTGGAACGATACGTGTATCACCAAAAAACAGACGCGTTATGTACGCACAAAAAACGGTTCTACGAACGGCCTACAAAAACTCGATCGGGGCGCACGGAGGAAATTTGCATATGACAGAATCAAGACACCAATCACTGATAACAACACAGATCGGACAAAAGAAAACTTTTATTTGGAGTACACATTTTCCACATGGCTGCCATCATCATGTTTTTGTTCGCCTTTCGTAGAGCTGTTTTTTGTACGTGCATAACGCGTCGGATTTTTGTGATACACGTACCATTCCAACACATCTTGGGGTTTTCGCATGCGCTGAGCATTTTGCGATGGCAAAAAGTGGGCGTTGCCGTTTGAAAATTTCGAGTTTCTGTACCTATAATCGTAACCGTGAGCGCTACTTTGTTGCTGTTCCCAGAATCTCGATCTCATACCTCTGAATAACTATATCTGAAATCTCATCTCGATCGGTTGAACGAAACAGCAGCTAGAGGTCCATATATCGGCAAAGTTTTTTTATGACCACCTTGTACTATACACATATGGATTGCAACGAGCATTAAATACTAAGTAACGTATTCGTCGTATTCTTTTAATATGTAACTTTCGCCAAGAAGATAAACTTCCTTTTCGAATAAGATTTCTTTTCATGCAATGCAACTGAAAATACACGTCTATCTTATGAGCACCGTTTTACAGAAAAAGGCCAATTTTCTGAAGAATGAAGTGACACGAGAAGCTTCGTGTTGCGAAGTCCATCAAAGAGTGTGCTATACAAAGAGTGCCAGTTTTAGGATATTACTCAGTTTTCAACCAAGTGGTAAAGTCAAAGGCTTTGAAATTGAAGCTATTACCAGGCAAAATAAATTTTAAAGATATATCGATTACATGCGCCTAAAACAATGTTTTCATAATAAATGGCAGACATTGTATTTTAAGTATCCCACAGTTTAAAACAGGAACCGCTATCGGATTGTGTAGGGTAAATTCTAAAACAGCGATTCCCAACCTGAATGGCACGCCACTTTAGGATGCCGTGAGGTTTACCAGGGGTACCAGGAGATATTTTGGGGATATAAACAAAATATTATAGAAGAACTTAAAATAAATATTATGGTGCATTACTTTTATGCAAGGACTCGACGTAGCCTGGCGGTAGCGCGTCGGTTTTCTGTGGTGAGGGTGCTCGGATCGAATCCCGATAAGCGCTATTAAATACTTTCGTGTTTCCGCCGGATATTGGCAGATTAAATCCGTAGACCGGAAAGTCCCTCTATGAGTCAGAGTGGGTGGGAGAGGGTACGATTCCCCTTCCCAGACGCTGCCCCTGAGAGTCCTCGGACAAAATTGAGTGGACACTCGGACTCCGATCCCTATGATGCTATTATATATCGGAGCCACACTCCTCAGCTCGCTTGCACATATGGACCTGTTCTGAAATACTTACGGCCAGAGGACATTAGAAACAACAACAATTCTTATGCAGATTGAGGCTCAGATCGATGCACACGTTGTTGAGGATGAATGAACTACTCTCATACTAACAACTGTTGGTCCTGATATCGAACATTTGTACACAAAGCATCCATCTCAAGTATCACATTAAGGGGACAAGATACCTTCATTCTTGTGTTGTTTTAAATTTTCAACACATTACTCTCATATACAAAACTAGCTGAAAACCTGCACTTCGCTAGGGAGTACATTCAAATTAAATGCAACGGTCAATGTATGCAATTAATGCCAAAAAAAAATAATAGATACGCACATATATATATATATATATATATATATATATATATATATATATATATATATATATATATATATATATATATATATATATATATGTATAATAAATACGACGATCAATGTATATAATTGATGTAAAAAAATATTTATATATTTATAAAAAAAATTGTAAGAGATATTTTTATAGACAAAATAATGTAAAAGAAAATATTCAAATTAAATCTAATAGGACATACTAAAGAATATAGTACAGTCAATATAGTACAGTTTGAGGAACATATCTTTTACTGTATTTTAATTTTTTTTTTGATAATGTCCGATCGTCTGCCGCATTAGCAAGGGAAAAAATATTTTTTGTCTATTTCATTGTTATGGACAGGACGATAAATTTATTTAAAGTACCAGAAAAAGAAATCACGTGATCAGCATTTAATAAATTAAATTCTAAAATTTTATCTTTAAAAATTCACCAAAAATCAGAAAATGGAGGTAAAGATTCGAAAAAAATTTCATTTTAATGGAATTTTTATATTTCTTGTGATATGAATTTCATAACCCTCAAATTATTATTTTAAATGCAAACTTAAAAAAAGTTACTAAAACAGCTTAAAAATTTAATTTTAAAAAGTCTAAGAAGAATTTTTCAAAAATCTTTCATAGTGCACCCCTACACTATAAGAAGAATCGCCATGCAAATTTTCAGCCCTTTATGTCCAGCGGTTTGGTCTGTGCGTTGTATGTCAGTCAGTCAGTCAGTCAGTTATGAACTGTTTTATATATGTAGACTAGCTGAAAACCCGCACTTCGCTGCGGAGTACATTCAAAATAAATACAACGGTCAATGTATGAAATTAATGCCAAAAAATAAACATATATATATATATATTTATAATAAATACGACGATCAATATATACAATTGATGTAGAAAAAAATATATATACTTATAAAAAATCATAAGGGATATTTTTATAGACAAAATAATGTCCAATCGTCTGCCGCATTAGCAAGAAAAAAATTTTTTTTTTTTTTTGTCTATTTAGTTGTTATGCACGTGACGATAAATTTATTTTAAGTACCAGAAAAAGAAATCACGTGATCAGAATTTAATAAATTATATTCTAAAAATTAATCTTTAAAAATTCCCCAAAAATCAGAAAATAGAGGTAAAGATTCGAAAAAGATCTCATTTTAAAGGAATTTATATAATCTTTCTCGTGATATAAATTTTATAACCCTCAAATTATTATTTTAAAATTTAAAAAAAGCTACTAAAACAGATTAAAAATTTAATTTTAAAATATCTAAGAAGAATTTTTTAAAAATCTCTCTTAGTGCACCCCTACACTATAAGAAGAATCGCCATGCAAAATTTCAGCCCTTTAGGTCCAGCGGTTTGGTCTGTGCGTTGTATGTCAGTCAGTCAGTCTGTGAGTGAGTCAGTTACGGAACTGTTTTATATATATAAATGAGAATGATTACTAACATTAACCAACATCACTAAGTTGGAGAGAATTAGAATTACACATAAGTATTTTGTGGTAGAATAAAACCGGTTTTTCAAAAAAATTTTCAAAAATTGATAGCATTTTTTCAAAATGTTCCACGCACATTACTTTTCTTCCGTTTACTTCCAAATTTCTGAGGCTTGTAAAAATGTGTTTTCCACAAACCTGTGCATAATTCTTTAAAACCACGCATATTTTTAAATTTATAGACCATAAAAGAAATCAAAAACATAAAAACAACCCCAGGCAAATTAAAAGTATAATGATGGGCCTGTGTCGGGCTTGTGGTACAACGCGCTGGATTTCGTCGCTGAGTGTGTTCGGATCAAGTCCCGGCGTCGCGCCACTAAAATGCCTCAGTTTGTGTCGTCCCTTCATAGGATTTAACACTGGTACGCCTGTATGGTGCCCCCATAATAAAATGGCCAGCGAAAACTGCGGTGTATTATACGCGAATGTCTTCACGACAAGGCCCTCGCATACGTTAAAAAATAATAATAATTATTATTATTATTATTTATGGCTTTAGATTCAAGCAAAAAAAAATCATTCCTCAGTTATGTATAGTTAACTTATATAAAAAAATTAAGGTTTTTAAATGATTTGGAGTGCGCATGGAGCATTTTCAAAAAAGCTAGAATTTTCGAAATTTCTTTTTGAAAAACAAGCATTATTCTGCCAAAAAATCATTATTTTGATTTCTAAGGGTCTTCAATGTAGTAAATAAAAATACAAATTATTCTCATTTTGTATATAGAGTTAAAAATTGAAAATTTAAAAAAGAAATTGAGGTCGAAGACCCCTTGCCCGCTTAATAAAATAAAACACTTTTTAGAAATTTCCACTGCAGTCCTCTAGTGTCATACTACATTGAATCCCATGGCTATTTTCGAAACTGTATTAATATATGCTATTTTGATGTTTGTCTCTTATGTCCTTCAATAAATGAATTATATCAGCAATGGAGTAAGTATTTATACCAACTTAAACTTAGCATGTCTCTCACCTTTGATTTGATATTTTAAAAAAATCTAAAATTCTATCAAGGTTGCCTTAAGTCTCTAATCTTAATTCCGGGGGTGCCATTAAGAGTGTTAGGAATGCCTCATATAACATCTCAAAATGCATGCATTAGATTAGTGATGCGCAAACTTTTTTTCAACCGCTACCCACTTTCTTTAAATAAAAAAACCCTTGACTCCCGAATTAAATTTTTTGGTAGAACCGCAATTTTAAAAAAATATGAAAATTTTAATAAAATAAATAGAAAAAAGGAAACTGTACGTTTTGGGTGCTACATATATATTTTTGCATAATAACAATAAAAAGTCCAATAAGAAGTCCAAATGGTCTCGCTTACCATTTGGACTTGTTTTTGATAAAACTGTTTGTCAACTTGGTTAACAATGTCATATCATTTTTTAAAACATAAAAAAATTTAAATTCAAAATATGTAATTTAAAAAAAATTTAAACATTTTTAAAAATAAACTATGCACATAAATTTGACATAAATTTATGATATAAATTTTCTTCAAACTATCCGAGACCCTTCCAATTTTTTTTTCACGACCTCCTAGTGGGTCACGACCAACAGTTTATGCACCACTGCATTAGATTATCGGTTGTATCTATCTACTCGTATTAGATCCGTTTAAATTTCTAATTATCACTCTCCTTTTCATTCCAAATTCTCTTCGCACACTTTTGTTTCTCCATGCTAACTCACCAATATACTATCCTTATAATTTATTCTAGACCTTAGTTTGTATGTTTTTATTACATCTAACACATTTCTTTCGCTCAACAAGCAATCCTATTTTCGTCTTTTTTTAAATTTTTAAGTTTATTTTCAAGTTTTGCTAAAACTTCTTTTTTTGCAACAGTCGTAAAAAAATCTTGGTAGCAATTTGATTTAAGAACATTTTATTTTTTCTCTTGAGAGTGTTTTTTCATATATTTACGTGTTATTTTTTAATTCATTTTGTGCTCTCTGCTCGTATTGAAAAGGGTTTCAAAGAATATTAGAAACTGAATGTTACTTTAAAACAGAATAAAATACAATGGACAAGGAAAATATTGTTAGTATTGCTCGCATATAGATAAATGATTGTTTTGCATTTTAATTTTAACAGTTACATGTATGTCTTGAGCGTAAATTAGTTGGAAATTTATAGTAATGTATTGTAAAACTTTCGTTTTTCCATCAATAATGGAAAATATTTTTTCTGTGTTCTTTGTGGTAGGGTGGAATAACAGTGCGCCCCAAATGTAGTTTGCACGTTTTTATTCTTTTCCATTTTAACATAACGTAGTTTTTAATAACAAGTTTTAGTGCATTCATTACTATCTTAAGTGAGGAAATGATTAATGTATTTTTCAATGTTTATTGCATTTAAAATCTTATATATTTTATTTAAAAATCTAAGATAAATTCAAGTTTAATAAATTCTCGGAACAATCGTCTGTTTTTGCAGGTTGCCACCAACACCTGCCGACCACTTCCAGCAAAACAGTTGTTTAATTTATCAGGAGAATCAGCCGAGTGTCTAATAACGGCGAAGGTTTGAAAATCAATCATTGTAATATTTGTTTGAAACTTTATCATTGTAATATTTCGTTAAATTTAAAGAAGAAAAATTGAGATATCCCTGCCCAGTCCTAAAACGGAATCAGCAATCCCTGCTGTTATCTATAATGCAAAATAAATCACCATTATCTTTTGATAATGGTAATTTATTTTGCATTATAGAATTTACCATTATTCATCTTTGAATGTACCATAATCGCCTTTGAATTTACCATATTCACCTTTGAATTTACCATTATCTTTTGATAAATTCAAAATTAACAAATCATTAAGTTCACAAAATTCCTTTGATTTCATCCAAGTTTTATACCGAATATCGCGACTCCAGAGAGTTAAGTGACATGACTCAGCGCTGTATCGTCAGATATACGTTGGCGATATTCAGAATTCTGTACTAATTTTTTCAGAAGTCAAAAAATTGAAGCGAAATTGTTGAAGAACAATAAAATAAGCGAGCATAATCTACTCACGGCCGAGAGATAAACCGTTAGCAAGACCTAACATTTAATCACCTTAGACATCACTAAACATCTCTGTGCACCTTCTCAAAAAGAATCTTTAGCGAAAAGAGAATTTTAAAAAACCGGGAGATCCAGAGTAGCCATAAAATATCATGACTTAAAATTTTTACGTTAAATTTCTTCCATTTCAAGATTAGAGCCCGAAAAGGCGCATTGTACTGCTCTGTTACTAGAACATGCTCGTTGAACATGTGTAAAGAGAATTAGATAAGACGGAGAAGTGGTTCGACAGTCAAAAAAAAAATACCCTGAGCGAAGACTCTTCGTAATACCATCGAACATTTTTAATTAGAGACAAAAAAATATGAATGAGAGAATTGTGTGTTTATGATTCTATCAGAAACAAGCAAATTACAGGCTATTTCAAAGAAACAATAAGTAATCTTAACCTGGGATATATTTAGGTTTCTCCAAACTATCATACGGCTGGAAAGCAACCACAGATGATTAAAGACATAGCGGAGTTTAGTAGTTAGATTATAGGCAAGAGATGCCAAGCGTGGTACATTCAGATTCTCATCCTGGCTGTACCTTGTTTTGCACGAGAGAAAGTAAAATCTGGCGTGATGTGAGATATGACGTCGTTACAGCCTCCCATTCGTGAAAGAGACCGAATGTTACGGGTCCTCCTGTGGATTCCGATATTTTTGTTAAAACACTATTATCCTGGGATTTATTCTTGACTGAATAGACATGCCGAAGCGTTAAATCACAGAGGCTATTTCTTCAAAGTACGTACAACTGCAATGATCTATTATCTAAACCACAGTGGTCAAAACTCCCAACAGAACCTTTACAAAGTAACTGATAGCGATTAAGAGCAAAATACTTCCCAAGAAAAAAAAAATTTTACACACATTTAAAGTCATTGACGTTTTCCACGAGCTGTTTTAAATTCCACTGAACAGACACACTTTGAGAAAAGGCTATTTTAGAGTTACCAAAAAATGTTCTTTTCGAAAAATTCAAATGGGTGTTTACCCAGGTTTCTTTACTTTAAACACCCAATCTTGGAGCGATGCACTCGAAGATTTTCTATACAGGGTTCATTGACATCAAAACATTTAAATATTTAAAAAGAGAATTTTCTTATACGGCGCATTGCCTTTATCGGTTGCATCGAAGGGAAGTTCATATCTGTAAGGAATTTTGAATGACATTCCAAACGGCTGCTTAAATTATTCAGTCACTTTATGCTGCAAAATTCAATTTATTTGCAGATATATCCACTCTTTTATAAACAATAGATGATAGTTAAGGCCCCTGAAATTTGCATACTAAGAACGTGCCCGTTAAATTGGTTGGCCGTTTGATTACTAAAGAACTTATATTAATTGAATCTCTTATTCAGTCATTAATGCGATAAGAAGGGTAATTCTCATATTAAGTTTAATATAAACATTGATGTTGCTTACTTATTATTATTCCTCCATGTCTTTAATAATTTTAAATATTCTAATATTGCTAAAAAATAGCAAAATTATGACCGGTATATTTAAAATTTAAAATCAATCCTTTTAAATAAAGCCTACACAACTGATAAAGTATCATTAAGAAACAAAGTTGTGTGCAATATTTTAACTTTCTAGAAAAATATAAATTATCTTTCCATATATTAAATATTAATGGCATATATTAAAAGATAGTGAATTAAAGAAACTTAGGCTTTTGTAGAGCTTTTAAAATAAGTGTAAATTGGCAGAGGTAGTAAATACGTAAATAAGACCACAATTCAAGAGATAAATTTCAAGTTTCCATAAATACTTTCTCGATTTTTAACATACAAAAATAGGTATTTAAGTTTAACATAAACATTGAATTAAGTTTAAGTTTAATATTAAATTATGTATTAATTGACTTATGTTTAATTTAAATTTAATATAAACATATAATTTTATATGAAACTTAACATGGAAATTTATATTATCTCTCACGAGTTAATACATGGGAGATAATATTAATTTAGCTACCATCAAAGAACACTAAGGTTAACAAGAATTTGCGCAACATAGCTTTATAACACTATTAATTTTTTTAATATTCTTCAATAAAGTATTTTGCCCTACATTTCAAATGGGAAAACGTACTAAATTCTCATTGACAAAACTTTGTTTGGCATTTATAATCCATGTGATCATCTGCAAAACTGTTGTTTTTGCTTACTATGAAAGATAACGCACACATATGGGCATTGTCTACTTACTAAATGGGCCTTATAAAACTGTATTTTTCCACTTGCTGAAATTTCATTCAAAATTGTTTAATACAGATTACTCAGAGCTCATGCTCAAAATTGCGTGTTTGTCATTTAATATCCATGCACGAAATTGCGTGTGTCTTTACTTAAAATGTACAATAATACAGATAATTTATACGACGATTACTTCTCAAAACACACTATTTCTTAAAAAACTGTTCACGGTTCGTTATCAATCATTAAATTGCTTGACTTGCGGGCAGTGTAAAAAGATTTGTTTGAAAAGGGCTCTGTTTAGAGATTCTCAATCAGATTTTTTTTACTAGGATCGTTAATTAGCTTCAAAAATGGTAATTTTGTTCATAAGAGGATTATACTATTCATTTCTTTATCTGGATCGTTTTATTTAAGATACTAAATTTTCTCTAAACGTTTTTCTCTAATATTTTTGTGCAAAAAAAGCATTACGTGTTTCGAAATCTCCAGTAGTTTCTCTACCTCTTTACCAACCCACTACCTTACTCTACACTAAAATATCACAGTCAAAAGAGTACATCGGAAAACAGGAGGTCCCAGATTTTAAGCTATGTAACCCCCATTATAATTTATGCTTTGTTCGATTAAAACATTTCAATGCGTATTGCTCTACCAACTGATAATAAAAAAATCTAACGGTTTTGCCCATTATGTGTTTTTAATTTATAAACCAGGTCCTATAAGTAAAAGAATGTACATTAAGCTTCATTTCCTCGTAATTTCCTTACGTGAAAAGATTTTTTTATAATTTTTTTAGAAGAAACGCCCAGGGTAGGTGTTTGAGCTATTTACATCATAAGAAGCATTTTTTATGCGTCTTCAATTTAATTATTTCACGGCTGATAAAAAATAAGTTGCTTTTTATTTCAGAAGCTTTTGTATTTTGCTTACAGGGGAGACTTACTAAACCTTTTTTTATGTTTTTCTAAGAGCTAAAAATATGCTGCTGCATAGTTTCAAAAGTACTGTAAAACATGTTTGATTTATACATAAAAGGGCATTTAAGAGCTATGCTCAAAGAACACCAGTTTCTGATCGCTTTTTTATTTTACCTATGTTTTGGAGGTTTAGTGTTCCAAATGCTTGAGTGCATGTTAATATTTGATATAGGAAAATATATATTATGATTACTATTTGCAATAAACTGGTAATTTATAATACGCAAAACATACTACTTCCGTGCCTTTGCCGACCATATTGGCTGAAATTATTTTTTACTTTATATTCATCAACAAACTAGGTTGCGACCAATTTTATAATTTTCAACACGAACAATATTCATGGAATAAACAGAAATATGCCTAGTTCTCTATTGAATCAAATACTGAAATTATAGAGCTTTCAGAGAAATAATCAAGAGTAAAATAAGAAAGATTTTAAGCGCTACCTAGTATTACTGACTGGGAAAAAAACCCTATAGTGTTACGCTCAAATATCTGCAAAACAACTGCATATATCTTTTTATTTGGCTTCTGAATTATTTGCTAATTATTATAAAAACAAATTGTTATTATAATTGTTGTAGTGATAATCCTGAATACGAAAGCTGTCTGTTTATTTTCGTTACTACAATTTTTCTAAAGAGAAAAAAGCATGTAAAACGAAATTCCATACTAAGTGTCTATTCCGTTTGAAGAGGATTTATGAATGTAAAAAAAACTAGGCATATAAAAAAATATTATGCCTCGTATGCAGAATTTCAGCATGTTACCATATAACTTTTAACACACATTTCTGCATAATGTATACTCTAAGTAACCCCTTTACTGTGACCTACTACTCAGTAAATCTCTGGGCTCCGCTGTTGCTCCCAATAATTCTGCGATTCTCTTTGGCATTGACTCTATGAGATGCTTGTAGGGGGGGGGGGGGTTGAGGAATCTGAGAATATACCTGATGACGTGCGATTTCTAATTCTCAATGATTTCATGGCTCTGTTATCCAGATGGCTGATGCCCCTTTTGACCTCTTCCACAAATGCTCAGTTTTATTGAGATCTGGTTAATGTGAAGACCAGGTAGGTAAGATCAATTCTCCGCAAATCTCTTCAAACCATTTAGGGACTATGTGAGCTTTGTGGCATGGGAAGCATTTTTTCTGGAAGTAACCGTCTACAGGGGGGTAAACCCTTAAAATAACTGGGTGTACTTAGTCAGTGACATTATTTAAATTTTCGGCGTTCTTGAGTTCTTACTCACGAATTAAAGGGCCCAAACAATGCCAGGAAAACATCCCCGAAACCATTGCTCCACCAGCTTGAATTCCTGCAGCAGTGCTGTTAGAGTCCATGTTTTCATGCTGTTTTTCTTCGTATTGGTAACTTGTCATGTGTCACGAAATAACTGAAAACGCTATTCATTGGACTGCATTACTTTATCCATAGGGCGCGGTTGCCCGGTTGGCAAGAGCAGCGGGCTAGTGATCTGAACGTCTCTGGTTCGATGCTCGCCGCTGACAAAATCCATCGCCGTGTACGCTAAAGGCGGCTGGTGCACGTAAAATCAGTCGTGGAGGCAATATCCTCCAAGTTCTCAAAATTTACCTCTGGAGGTGCGTTCTCAAGTTCAAGGGACCAGACTCTCAGCCAATTCGGACTCCGACCCGTGTGTTGCTGAGTTAAAACCGGAGCCGTATCCGGAGCCCAATACCCTATAATGGCCTTGATCTGATTCTGCTGTCAAGGGGCATAAGCCACAACCAACACACACACTCTTTTTTCATTCATTTACTATCCAATACTTGTCATCCTGTACCAACTGTAGACGTTTGTTCTTGTTAGCTGAGAGTCCTTTTAACAGACCTTTGGCTTCCATACCCGATACGGTGTAATGTGCTGTAAAATGGTACATTGTGAGGCCAACGGAGTTGGTCTCATTAAGATTTGACGCACCGTTGCCCTTCTGGTGGAAACTTCTTTTATCTAGAACATCCAGTTGATGGTGATGACAATATGTATTATGTTACGAGTTTGTTGACTGGTAGCCAATTCTTTGTAAATATGAAAAACAGATGTGCTCTAACAGTTCACAAACGACGTAATTTCACTGATACACCCTCTACTACTTCTAGCACCCACAATCATTCCACATTCAAAGTCCATTAAATCACGTTCTTTACCTGTTCCTTTAAAAGCAATACTTATTATTCAGCAATTAATTTTTATACAAATTATATACTCTACCGTCAATAACGTGACGACATAGCTGATTTAAAAAAAAATTAATCTTCATATTTTTGTCTTTTAATTCTATGCTCTATCTTCTGTATGAGAAACAATGAATTCATAAATCAATAAATAGGGTAGAATCTTACCCTTTTCATAAAATTCCTAACGACTATCTCGTTACTTTCCAAATACTTTTTTATTAAATCCATTTAAATTAAGAAAAACATAATGTTAGAACGATTTCACACTTATCATCTTTCGAAAGGGAAAATAATTATTTTGCGTAAAAAAATATTCAAATGTGAACGAATGAAATGTAGAAAAAGGAAAAGAAAAAATACCTAAGTTACAATAAAAATTTATCTATTCAATCAAATTGCTTTTCAGGAGGATAATGAATTCATTTTGGATTTGATTAATCCTCTCACAATGAATATAAATGTTTTCATTAAATTTATCTTCAATAAATTAAACGAAATATTTCAGCACTTGACATTTATTACAGAAAGACACGTTTAACTTTGTCATTTGAAATTAAAAGTCAACATCTTAAAATTAAGATAAAAATGGTGTCTCAAGTTATATTTACCCCGACACCAATGAATGGGAATGAAAGAAACGACGTTTTTAAGGAGCCTAATAATGCCGAGTAAAAATTAGACAACAGTCCTGACATGTCCTGATCTGACCCATGTCCGGATCATCAGTATTTTGGATTACCCCTGTCTGTAAAAAGCAAAAGGATCAGAAATAAAATACAAATTGTTTTCCATAGCAACATGACTCGTGACAAAAATTAATATAATAGACGTGTTTCAGAAGAAGAAAAAAATTAAAAAATCTACTGAAGTTTTAGGGCCTGTTCACATAGGAGTCCGTTGCGTTGCGTTAAGGAAAAGATGACGTTGAGACGAGAATAAGCCAATCATAGGCCTAAAAACGATTAGCAATGAAATTTTTAACGCCTATGATTGGTTTATTTTCGTCTCAGCGTCATCTTTTCCTTAACGCTACGCAACGGACTCGTATGTGAACAGGCCCTAATCGTTTCACCCAAACCCTAATTTCAGCTGCCCTCGATGTGCGGTGGTATAAAGGAGGCGTATAAAACCTCCGTTTCCTGTGCACTGGTTCAGATCCCGGCGAAGTCCACGGGCGGCTGTCTTCAGCCTAATTGCTCTTAGCATTAAAAATAAATAAATAAATAAATCCTTTTCAAATCGCCAAATGTGAATATACGAGAGGTGATCAAAAACTAAGGTTACAAGGTCGATACTCCTGGAGTTTCCTCTGTTATACAGAAATTAGTTGTGTGCGGTAATTCTAATACATGCGGTCGCTAACTGTAGAGAGTTTCGCCTACCCACGACCTATAGTCCAGTCAATTTGTACTCAAAAGGGGCCCTCGGGGGAAAATTTTGGGGTAGTTTTGATTTCTTCGATTTTATATGTTTTTTGGGGTGCTGAATCCGAATCTGAGGTTTGTTAACAAAATTTCGTGACGCAACATTGAAGAAAATGCAAAAAAAGGTAAAAATTTTCATTTTTTGGCGGCTTTTTGCTTATAACTCGGAAACTATCAACATTTTGTATATAACCCTATCTATCAAAATTAAAGTACATAAAATTTCCTACAAATTTTACTATTTAGGTTTTTTTCTCCGACGGACCGTTTGGGCTCAAGCGCTATTTGAAAATTGGCGTATTTCGGCTGTCTCCGCAAAAACCCACTTTTTACACTCCAAAACTTATCATTAAAGGCTGTTATTTAATTGCTCCTTCCAATACAATGTAGGATTTTCAAAATCACATTGTTTTTAAAGTCTGTGCAAATAAAATTCCGTCTTGTACGTCTTTTCATGTTATTTATTCTCGGCGAGCCTCACCAAATGATTTTATAACTACCCCGTTTGGTTTAAAAACCCTCTTTCATTCCATTCGATTCCTTCACAGACGATTCAAGGCCAACTACCTCACCGTGTACATGCGTACCCAATCAACACCCCCTATATCCGATATAGGGGGTCTTGTCCCAGTCTCAAGTCCCTTCATATTGTTCACGGGGTTTTCTCCCCTCCCCCCCCAAAACAAAACAAAAAATAAAAACACCGGTCATCCGATTCCTACCAGTGGCAGTGAGAAGGAAATAAGTAGTTCAGTGTTAGAATCCAACGACAACACGATTCAAAAGTTATATTTACGCGTAGTGTTAAAAATGGCTTCAAATGTGTGTTTTATTTGTGATGAAGTGCTGGATAATAATGTAGAGAAGGTGATAACGGTGCGGCAAAGAGGTTTGAAAACGTTTATTGAGTCAAGCAAGAAGAGGAAGGATGGTGAGCATGTTCAGCTACGTGAAAAATCTGCAGTTGATGTTCATGAGCGATGTCGTACAAACTACATTAATAAAAGAATGATTGCAGCTCATTTGAAGAAGGCGGAGCAGGGTAGAGAACAAGTCAAAAGACGTTCTACTGAAGCGCATTTCAATTTCAAAACTCATTGTTTTATGTGTGGCCTCGTCATAACACCTGACTTTATAGAACAACAAAGAAAAAAGAAAACCAATCGTAATATTGTGTATCAGGTTCGAGTTTTGAAAGTCAAGGAAACTATCATAAAAAGGGCAGAAGAACGTGGTGATGAGTATGGACAAGCCATAATCAAACGTCTTTTGCCTGTCTCAGACTTGGTGGCTTCTGATTGTCAGTATCATAGTTTATGCATGAGAAAATTGTACAATCGCCCAAAAATTCAAGAGAAGAGAAAAAGGGGTCCATTCGCCAATCATGTTGAAGCAGCAATGGAATATGTCTACACTTATCTTGAGAATAGTGATGGAGAATGTCAGTTTACACTAGACGAGTTGGTGGACCAAATCAAGGGTGATTATCGTCCTGACATAAAGACAGTTAAAGCTCATCTACTCAAAAAATATGGAAGAGATATAATAATGACCTTTTCTCCAAACAAGAAGCTGGTAGTGTGTTTCAAAAACACAGGGTATAAAATTTTAAATGATGCTTGGTACCAGCAGGCGTTAAAAAATGAACAAGAGGAAAGACTCCGGATTATTAAGACGGCTGCTGCAATTGTTGTTGAGGATATCCGGAGTCAGGTTTATGAGACAGAACAGTACCCCTCACCTGATAAATTTTTGGAAGGAAATGAGGAACTCATTCCTGAAAGTCTCCGTACATTTATGGAAACAGTTGTACTAAACAAAAAACGTGGGGACCATGATATGTGGAAGAAGAAGAACACAGCATTGGCTCATAGTCTTGTAGCAGCAGTGAGGCCCAGATCATTCGTTTCACCAGTCCTCGTAGGGTTGGCAGTGTTTCTGTACAAGAAGTACGGCTCAAGGAAATTAGTCGATGTGGTTTCCTCATTGGGATTTTGTTCGACTTACACAGAGGCTGTCCGCCTGGAAGCATCAGCTGTCAGCAGCGATCCGCTGAAAGTTAACCAGCCGTGCTTTTCACAGCAGGTGTACGATAATGCTGATTTTAACGTACATACAATCGACGGATACAACACCTTTCACGTCATGGGTGGCATTTCCTGTATCGCACCAAAACATGCAATAGCCACCAATCAATTCATTCCTCGGCTGAAAATGATACCTCCACCTGCGGTTTCTGGAAGTTATGGAGCTGTTCAACTGATCCATTTTGAAAGGACAAAACCTGAAGGTTTAGCTGAAATCAAGATAAAAGATCTCAAGGAAATGCATACACCAACCGAAACCGTGATTCCATCTGTGCCTGATCTTTTGTGGCTCTATGGGAAAAGCAGAGACATTCCTGGCCTCTCAGGATGGAATGGATTTATGGAAGATGTCACAAGAGACATCCCATATCAACTAACGTTTGTTAGTTACCAGCCATTTATCAATGCTCCTCCAAGTGATTATGATACAATATTCACAGCATTGTTGTCCGCAGTAAAAAAGACTAAATCCTTAAACCAAGTTACCTGCCTGGTGACATTTGATCAACCTCTCTACTTCAAGGCACGAGATATTCTTGCTAGCCGTCCCGATGATCCTGCTCTGTCAAATGTTGTTATAAGGCTCGGTGGATTTCATTTACTGATGTCCTTCATGGGGGCAATTGGTTATATTATGCAAGGTAGTGGATTGACTGAACTTTTCAATTCCATATATGCGGCGAACGCAACTGAAAAAATCATGTCTGGCCACACCTACACAAGGGCAGTACGAGCTCATATGTTAGCTCACAGAACTTTGGCCAAAATTGTGATTCAATCAATGGCCCTGTCACCAACAATGGTGGATCAATTGGAGGAGATCTTGTTCAACATGGACAGAACAGTAATTCTTTCAAATGATGTCAAGGAGATTGTGAAAGATATTCAAGAAGAATTCAAAGCTAAGCTTCAACTGTTGGCAGAACGTGGTCCCACTGCAAAGCTCTGGGTTGTATATTTTGAAATGGTGACTTTGATTAAGAAATTCATTGAAGCAGAAAGAAGCAGCAACTGGGATCTACATCTCCAAACCATATATGAAATGCTCCCTTTCTTTCACACCAGTGGCCATAATCTGTATGCCAAATGCAGCCATCTTTACCTCCAGGATATGCATAACTTGAAAACTGTAATGCCATCTGCAGAATACGAGCATTTCACCACACGAGGATGTTTCACCATTCGTAGGAGTGAGAAACTGTGGTGTGGCACCTGGAGTGATATGGTGATTGAACAAACTCTAATGAAGTCAATGAAGACAAGTGGTGGTCTCACTCATGGCCGTGGAGTAACTGTAGGCGTTGTGACAAGATGGACACAAGGGATGACAGCACTGCATAGTGTGTGCCAAGAGATTGAGTGGAACTCACAACGTCAGAACAACACGTTGACAGCAGAGATGCTATGCAAAAGCGAAACAACACTGACGCAGATAAGTTGCTGAATTGGTTCCACGAGCATCCTCCTTTCCCCGAGACCACTGAACTAATGCCACTAAGTACAGGTGTTGTCGCAGATGAGAGGATCAACTGCCACTTGTCCAAGGAGATGGGCATGAAAGGTATACAGCGCATTGTTGGTGGTGATTTTCAAGCTGTAAAATTCAAACGAAGCGAAAGAGTGCAGCCTCTTGCGATCATGAACAGCTCTATTCAAATACAAGACAGACATGTAGTCATCAATCCAACCACACTTTTCCAACGAATGACCATCGTGAAACATTCATATGAAGAGCTGCGAGAATTTTTGCATTACGAACTTAGCCCCTACCCTCTCTCTCTTTTTGATGAACATGGGATGAGGAAAGGAACAAAATCCAGCTTGTACAGGGCTTTTACACCGACTCCAATTGAACAGGGGAACTTGAGCGATACAAAATATGTCATTGACGGAGGGTTTTTGTTACACCGGGTCAAATGGCACCACGGCCAGACATATGCAGAAATTTGCAACAGTTATGTATCATATGTCAAGTCGAACTACAAATTAAATGCCGTTGTCATTTTTGATGGCTACCCTGACGAAGCTTGTGAAAGCACCAAGCGCATAGAACAATTGAGAAGAGCGCAAAGAAAACAATCTGCTGCAATATCATTTATAGAATCGATGGTGCCCACTGTCTCGCAGGAGAGTTTCCTTGCAAACTCTAAAAACAAGAGCCGGTTGATATCTATGGTAATGGAAAAATTTGATGATGCAAAAATTGATTCACAGCAAGCTGTGGAGGACGCTGATGTCTTAATTATCACAACAGCTCTTACGTTAGCCCCGTCAAATGAATATGTGACAGTGGTAGGGGAAGATATTGACCTTTTGGTGATTTTGATTGGCCTGTGTAGCCCTGATATAAAGAATGTCTTCTTTTTGAAACCAGGGAAAGGGAAGATGTCTCAAACCCTCTACAATCCCCATCTTGCCACTGACAAAATCCTATCAGACCATATATTGTTCCTGCACGCGATGAGTGGTTGTGACACCACTTCTGCTTTGTTTAATCAGGGGAAACTGAAATTTCTTAAAGTCCTGCAGAGGAACAATGACTTGCAACCAGTCATTGATGCTTTCAAAGACCCTCATGCATACCAGGACGAGATTGCCGAAGCAGGAAATGTGTTTCTTATGGCTCTGTATGGGAAAGGACATGAGACTAGCCTAAACGATTTGAGATACAGGCAATACGTATCTTCATCATACAAAAGTAAAAGCAACATTGCCTCACTACCCCCCACCGAAGCTGCTGCACGACAACATTCACTGAGAGTTTACTTTCAGGTGCAGCAGTGGTTATCCGGTCAAACCACACTCGACGAGCAACAAAGAGACCCGAAAGAGTGGGGTTGGAAAGAAACAAGGAATGGTCTCGTGGCAGTGCCAACCACTTTGAAGCCTGCACCGGACTCGATACTTCGGCACATTTCTTGTAAATGTAAAAAAGGTTGCCAACGCAATTGTGGATGCAGGAAGGCTGGCCTCCATTGATCCCCGATCTGCACATCGTGCGAAGGGCTGTGTGAGAACGTCGAGCTCCCGGAAGACAACATTGAGTTTGACGAAGAGACCGAAGAAACAGGCGAAGAACAGACTGAAGAAATACGCTTACATGATGCGGAAGGTATGTCTAATCTCACAATATATTTCGTAATCACTCATCTCTCCTTAAGATATGATCACAAGTTGCTGTTTTCTCACCACCTCTTTCATTTTCCAGATGAACAAGCCCCGACTCTGACGATAGAACAACCCGAACCTGTGCCAGGACTCGCCGCCTTCGAAGAACCTCAGCCAGGACCCTCTAAACGACAACGGCTCATATAATAATTTAATATATGATAATATGTATTGTAATACAATATAATAAAATGTAATAATTTTTCAAGATTTTTCTTTGGAATTTCAACATTTTTGTAACAATTACAACTAATTTGTACAATTTCGAACTTCTTTAAATAACTTGAACATTATTTTATTTTTGAAAAAATTACCTGTACCTCTACATATACGATCTAAATAAGGTATGTGCAGAGAATTGGGAGGAATTCACTAATTGACAGCCATTAATAATAAATTAGAATTTTGGAGTGGAAAAAGTGGGTTTTTGTGGAGACAGCCGAAATACGCCAATTTTCAAAGAGCACTTGAGCCCAAACGGTCCATCGGAGAAAAAAACCTAAATAGTAAAATTTGTAGGAAATTTTATGTACTTTAATTTTGATAAATAGAATTATATACGAAAAGTTGATAGTTTCCGAGTTATAAGCAAAAAACCGCCAAAAAATGAAAATTTTTACCTTTTTTTGCATTTTCTTCAATGTTGCGTCACGAAATTTTGTTAACAAACCTCAGATTCGGATTCAGCACCCCAAAAAACATATAAAATCGAAGAAATCAAAACTACCCCAAAACTTTCCTCTGAAAAACACAATTTGACTGGACTACTACAGCGCTAGTGGAAGGTTAACAGAAATGGCGACTCGTTTCGAAAACTGGCCTCGCGACGAAATCCGCTCAGTTATTCGATTTCTGTGGGCGAAACATGTAAACGCGGCTGAAATTCAGCGGCAGCATCTTCCTTCACGACAACGAGCGACCTCATACAGCCCATAGGGCCACCACGCTGTTGAAGAAATTTCACTGGTACATCATCGACCACTCTTCCTACAGCCCGGACCTCGCTCCAAGGGACTTTGATCTCTTTCATCACTTTAAGGAGGACCTAGGGGGCCCACGATTCGCTTCAGACGAGTAAATGAAACACTTTGCAACAACTTAGCTGAACACGCAAGGACAGGATTTTTACTAGGAGGGAATATTCAAACTCATCCCGCTAAGAAACAAGTGCCTAAACCGATATAAAGACTATGTCGAAAAATAACCTAATGTATGTACTATCAGTTGGCTGTATTAGTTTTATGAAATAAAATGTACACTTTTCATTGCAGTCTTTGTAACCTTACTTTTTGATCACCCCTCGTACATTTGAAACCTCTGTCTAGTTCTATTTTTAATGTCTACAGGTCCATTTATGGATTGGCTGTGCTTTGAATCGTCTGTTCTCAGACAAAAATCATTGTAAGGAATCTCCCATCTCAGAAAATAAACCACCAGCGTTTTATTTTTTCATGTTTTAATTGCACACCAAAAATAACTATGTACAAGCTATATTACAAACTGAAAAAAAAGTAAGAGTTCAAAAGAATACCGACGAGCTTTGACACTCCACCATTTTTATATCAAGTCCATTTTTTTAACTGAATGCGCGAGTTTAATTGCAGGGGAACTACAAATCTTTTTTCGAAGAATGCGCTGCAAGATCACTTGCGCTTACTTAAAAGTAAAGAGGGCGTCGTTAGCGTAGTTGCACTGTGCATTAATTAACCTGGATAGCCAGGTGTTGAGTGTATAATGAACGTTGAAATTCACTCAAGCAGCATGGTATATGAGTCACTCTTTATACATAGATTCACGGGTATTTTTGTGTGTAATATAGTCACTTAAATACAGGTGTATGGTAAAAGTGATCTTATTCGTCTCAGAGCTTTTAAAAGAGAACTAGGCCACCCTTACGTGCAAATTAAGAAAAGAAGAAGATTTAAGTTAGAAATATTTCCTGTTTTAGACAACATCCGAAGTGCAACATCCGACTGTCAGGCTTGGACTACTACCATGGATATACCGTTCTTCGGATTGCTCATTATCTATTTATGTTACCGAGCGATAGAAAGGTTAATTTTAAATGCAAATACAACAGATTAAGTTTTCCACCACATTCTATCTCCTTCTCCCCCATTTGCGATTCGTTTTGCTCTTTTCAGCAAACATTACATACTCATTTCAGCAAACATTTCAGCAAACATACATACAAAATTTTGATTACGACGACCAAAAAAAAAAAAATAATCTTCATTAAATTCTGTAATTGGCCAAAGGCACCTTCAGCTCTAACAATTTAACATTGACAATTAATATAGTTTAACATTCATTTGTAATGAATATTTTATTTAAAGGGTTGTTCAAACAGTTAAAAAAGATGAACAATCTTCATTAAATCCTCTATTCTTCAGTCGATAATACAACGCACTCAAGGTAACGTTTATTGATTAAATAAGCAAATACAACTAACATCATTTTGAAAATAATATATTGCTTATGTAAGTAAGCATTCTTCGGTCCAGCAATTAGCGAAATAATTTATTAGACGCATTTATTATAACCTTATTTCATGATAGATTATAAAAAAAAATGCAGAAGAGTTTATAAAAGAAATACGCCAATTGTCGTCCATTTACTTTGTTAAACATTATTTCTCTACAGATGTTTTCCACGTATAAAAGACAATTAATGTAGCTTGAAAAATGCAGAATTAAATTTTTTATTCATTTGATCGTGGATTATCCAATAGATGGACAAAACTCCTTACACTAGAACATCCGGGCGCGGTAGCCCGGTTGGCAAGAGCAGCGGGCCAGTGATCTGAACGTCCCTGGTTCGATGCTCGGCCCTGCAAATCTACCGCCGTGTTCACTAATGGTGGCCGGGCACGTAAAATAGGGCGTGGCTACAATGTCCTCCAAGTTCTCAAATTTACCTCTGGGGGTGCGGGGTCAAGTGTTTCGGTCTCGTCACTTGACATGGTTCAAAATTACGGGACCGGTCATTTGGCCAATGAGACTCCGACCCTTGCGGTGCTATTAAAAACCGGAGCCGCACCTTCATCGCCCATTGCCTTCGAGATTTGACCTGATGTTACATGTCGGTCAAAGGGCATAAGCAACAACACTAGAATATCCTCTAACTTTCATTTCTACATATGGGAAGATATTATTTCGATTAATCATAGTTCTACAAACAAAGCTTAATTTTTCTATCAAGTAATGAACAGCATATTTTCTATTAAGCAATTCCAATAACTCATTCTCTCAAAATACACAGTTTTTTCCATAACACTTTCACTCAACTAATCTGTAATTAAATAATTTAAAAAAGCAACAATGTAATATATAAATAGTGAAACTGCTGTATAGCGGCCAGTCATTGTTCAGAAAAAAAAGTGGCCTTATATAGGGGGTGGCTGTTGAAAGGGAGTTTCTTCCATAAAATTTGCTCTAAGGAGTCAGTCTTTAATCGGTTCTAAACAGAATGTGGCCATTTAGAGGGGTGGCTGGCTAGAGAAGTTTTATATGCGTGTGTAAGAACTACTGTGATCAAAAAGTATCCGGAATGCTTCATTTAAAATACATCTATAATATAACTTTTATCAAACATTTTTACGACTTCTATAAACGACTGGCAATGGACAGGAATTTATTTAATTTTATCGTCTGAAAATAAATTTGTTTTTAATAAGAATTTTCACTCTGTTGATTTTCCGAAATGGCGAATGTTACTGAGCAAAGAACATGCATTAAATTTTGTTTTTGTAATTAAATTTCTCCTACAAAAGCATTTGAAATGTTGCAAAAAGCTTTTAAAGACGACTTTTTATCGAAAACATCAGTATTTGACTGGTATAAAAAGTATAAAGATGGTAGAGAATCCGTCTTAGACGATCCGCGATCTGGTAGACTATCCAATTAATGATCAATATATCGATAAGGTCAGAGAATAGGTGCATGGTGATCGTCATTTGACAATAAGAGACATTATTGAAGAAGTTCCTATAGCATTTGGTTCCTGTCAATCAATTTTAAATGATCATTTAGGGTTGTGACGCGTCGCTTCTTAAGTTGTTCCAAGAAATTTGAATTTGTCCTAAAAACAACAACATACTCAAGTGGCCCGAGTGATGCTTTCTGAAAGCAGTTCCCTTCTAAAACGCATTATTACCAGTGATGAAACTTTGATATACGCTTTGATACGGAAACAGCTCAACAATCAAGTGAATGGTGCTTGGAAGATGAAGCAAGACCGAAAAGGCCATGTCACAGTCGCTCTAAAATCAAGGTAATGTTCACTCATTTCTTTAATTGTCATGGTGTTGGGCATTATGAATTCCTACGAACTGGCCAATCAGTCAACAAATATTATTAGTTGAGTGTTTTTCGCCGTTTTCGTGAAGCAATTCATCAAATACTGCCTGAAATGTGGCGAGAAATCTCACAGATTTTGCACCACGATAATGCGACTTCTCTCAGCGTAATTATTATTCTTCAGATTTTAACCAAATATTCAACAATTACGGCTCCACAAGCTCAGTATTCACCTGATATGGCACCGTAGGACTTTTTCTTATTCCCACGGTTGAAACTGCCTCTTCGTGGTCACCGTTTTCAGTCCATTAATTCGATAAAAGAAAATGCTCTACGAACTCTGAAGGGATTTCACAAAAACGACATTAAGGCATGTTTTGATGATTGGTTAAAACGTAGGCAGAAGTGCATTGCAGTCGGAGGAGATTATTTTGAAGGACACGCAATAACATTTGAACAATAAATTGATAATTTTTGTTTTATGCCACCATTCCAGAAAATTTTTTATCACAGTAGTGTGTGTATATATATATATATATATATATATATATATATATATATATATATATATCTGCTTGTGTGTGTGTGTGTATGAGAGAGAGAGGGTGTAATAAATAATGAATATCTGGGGAAAAGATACAATTAAACAACAATTTCTCCTTATAGTTGCATTTCTCTTCAATTTATACCTTCTCAGATACGGTGTACTTGATTTCCATCATAATAAATTTTTAGGCAAACAATACAGTACTGCAGTGACTGGTTTTCTCAGAACATATTTCAATTATTCAATTAGTGAAAAATATATAATAATGAATAAAGGAATAACAAACAAATCCACGGAATTAATTGAAGTTGATTCAAAGCTTAAGAATCTATCACAAAATTGTGCTTGAAAGAAAAAATGATCGAAACTTAATTTGATAGAAGTACTTCCTCAGTGAGCATGCATACAAACGCAGTTAATTGCTTTATATCAAAGAAATAGAATAAAAAAATATTGTGATTGATATCTGAAGCACGTAGGAATTCCTCCGGAATCAATGTTAATCCACAGCTTCTCTTTTTCAGTGCATCGTCGCTATTAAATGAAGGTTCTTTAGAGAAAATGTGATCTTTAAGAAATATACAGCCTGGTACTACATGAATACCCTGCTACCTGAAATTAAAATATATGAAAAAATGTTCAAAGACAACCGTAAAATGAAATCCTACAACTAGTGATATATATATATATACTAGCTGAGAACCCGCACTTCGCTACAGAGTACATTCAAGTTAAATGCGAATGTCAATGTGTGCAATTAATGCCAATCTATATATATATATATATATTTATAATCAATACGACGATCAATGTATACAATTGATGTAATATATATATATATATATATATATATTTATAAAATAATCGTAAGGGATATTTTTATAGACAAAATAATTTAGAAGAAAATATTCAAATTAAATGTAATAGGACATACTAAATAATATAGTACAGTTAATATAGTACAGTTTTAGGAACATATCTTTTATTGTATTTTAATATTATTTTGGATAATGTCCAATCGTCTGCCGCATTAGCAAGAAAATTTTTTTTTGTCTATTTAGTTGTTATGCACGTGACGATAAATTTATTTAAAGTACCATAAAAAGAAATCACATGATCAGCATTTAATAAATAAAATTCTAAAAATTAATCTTTAAAAATTCCCCAAAAATCAGAAAATGGAGGTTAAGATTCGAAAGAGATCTCATTTTAAAGGGATTTTTATGATTTTTCTCGTGATATAAATTTTATAACCCTTAAATTATTATTTTAAGTGCAAACTTAAAAAAAGTTGCAAAAACAGATTAAAAATTTAATTTTAAAAAAATCTAAGAAGAATTTTTCAAAAATCTTAATGCACCCCTACACTATAAGAAGAATCACCATGCAAAATTTCAGCCCTTTAGGTCCAGCGGTTTGGTCTGTGCATTGTATGTCAGTGAGTCAGTCATATATATATATATAGATAGATAGATATATTTATAGTTATAACCCCTTTAATGGCCCGTTCTTACAAAAGGGTATGAATTTTCCCGTTCTAAAGAAGGAATCGGAAAAATGGGCCCCGTAAGCTAAAGGTTAACATTTCATCACACAAAATTTTAACTAATCCAATGAGTTTTGTTCAGGTTGAAGTTCAATAACATAGCGGACCAAAAAAGAGAGGTGAGGGGTGCGTTGGAATTAACCTTGGGAAAAAATTAAAATATTAAGACATGCAAAAAGCATATTAATAATTCGCAATACTGAAAATATTTCTCGGAAAAGTAACATCGAAGGGAAGGATTAAAAATTCTCCGCACGGAGGAAAAATGGAAACGATATACGCAGACAATTTTCTGTATAGGGAATAAAAACGTTTCTTTCAAAAGAAACGTATTTCCTAGAAATCGAGTCCAACAAGCGGAGGTACAACTCGCAGATGGGAGAAATTTTCTTTTATCGTACCCCCAAAAATGTGTATAAAAACTTTCATGAATTTACTTTGAAACTTGAGAAGAAACATTTCTTCCATTATCATTTATGTATTTCTTTCAATGGCCTATCTTTTCACCAGAAAGTATGATGCGTTTTGAATGTTTCGGACTAGTAGAAAATTCAAAAGTATAAAAGCAAGGAGAGAACTTTATGAGGATGGAAAAATTTGGAAATAAATCTATAATTAAACACACCTGGAATTTTGAGGGAAATTGCAATTTTTTTAGATTGACGTTGTGCCTAATAATCTTATTTAATTTATATAAAATCAAATTTAAGATAGATTAATCATGTAGAACAACAACTATAGAACTACATATTAAAAAATGGTTTAGACCACTATCCTTTCGCTTTTCCCATCAACTTCATAAGAATTTGCATTTTTTGTGTACGACTCTAACTGAAACATATACTATTTCCAGGTTTGAAATTCTTAAGAACCTGTCTAGATTTCTTGGTATAAAAATGAATATATTAAAAATAAATATTTCTTAAAATTTTTACTGAAAAGTATTTATAAGTTATTGAAAATTTTTTTAAGTCCATTAAAAAGTAAAACAGGAGCAAGCAGTTTTTTCCCACTAAAAATTTACTTAATCCAGCATTAAACTATTCAAAAACTCCAAGTCGCACATAGAAAAAAAGTTATGTTTCTCTAGATTTCTAATCTTGGGATAAACTGTATAAAACACTAGATTTTTCCTACTTACAACGCTGATAATACACATAAAAAATGCTAATTATACAACTTCTCTGCTAATTTATTTTGTTAGACAACACACTTATATGAATTGCTCAAATAACATTTTTTAATCCTCACCGAAAGCAAACATGATGCCTTTTTCAATGCTTAGAGTAATTATGAGTTATTTCCACTCTTTTTATGTTCCATGATCGCAATAATAGTATCGTAATCGTAAAATTCGTTTAGAGAAATTTCGTTCCTTAATAATTTATTGCCAGTATATAAAAAAGTATAACATAACGTTTCAATAACTCCATCTTAAACACCTATACAGGGATCTGATCTTGAAAAGGAAACCGGCTTATAATTTAACTACCTGATTTAAAGATCTAGCAGCAGAGAATTCACTTCAAATTTATCAAAATATCGTCAGCATTCTACTATTTATTTACAAGTTCCCTTCTATAATGCTCATTTTTAGCTCATCTTGTTTGCAGGTATTGTTCCTGAAGACACAGCCGTCCATGCAGACTATTTTTAAGAAACCTTACATGAAACCATCACTTCTCAGGTCTGGGAACCGACGTGACCATAGTCCTCTAATAATTTTTCAGTAACAGAAACGTTCCCCTAGGTACTCCATGGGGAAATCAGACGTGAGGTTTCATGCGTTATCTTTTTAGAACCAGGTATAGAATTCCTCCTTTGTACAGAAATTCAGTTGCCATAAGTGGTTGACTTCCTACTCTTTCAAAGTTAGTATTACTTAAAACCTTGGTCGAATCATGTTTTAAAGAGCAAGGCTAGCCATCTTATCACGCTCATAAGTAGTGTTTATGGAAGTTGGTCCAATAATAACAAAACACTCATTTGCAGAGCGTGTCTCGCTTGCGAGATTACCTTTCTGATCACAGCAGTTGCTAGAAACAAAGGCCGATTATTCGATTTTCTGGCTCTGCGTACCGTACTTTATCTTTTTGTGAGTGTAGATAAGAAATAACACAAAGAAGTCACGATAGTTTGCTGTTTACCTGGTGAGGTCTCTCTGACTTCTGACATATTTGCTAAACTGAGATCAAATAGAACCCGGAAGAAGCCAAAATTAAAATCATTGCTTAGGAGAGACCACGAAGTATATATGTAAGTTTCATGCTCAGTCAGAAGTTATTAAATCGAAGGTAGAAAACCTTTTTAACCAAATCAGTAGTGATCTATTCCTAATAATCCTGTATTCGGTAAGAGTTCAAAGATATGTCTTTTTTTACACAATATACGGACACAAGAGATTAAAATGTGTTTTGGCTTAATCTACTGAATGAGTTAAGCAAAAAATCTAAAAGCTGTCCTTCGATTTTTCTGTACTTTGTTCCTTCTGACTGACTACCGTCTGACTCGTTTCAAACCAAACACAGAACTTGTTTCAAGAAGCTTTTAAAAAATCTCTTAATTTTACTCTTCACTGATGCTTCAGCTGCAAATTTTTCAATAAAGTTTTATTAACACTCAACGCAAGAATTTGTTCAAAAATAATTTCTTACCACAAGCATGTCGTCTTGAAGACTTTACTGCGGAAAGTCTGTGACACGAATATGTGTGTACTGGTCAAGAAGTAAGCTTTGGCAGGGATCAACAAAACTCACCCTTTAGCTACTAGTAACCGACTGATTCTCTTCTCCCAAACTAATTTTTCCCCGCTACTCTGACCCCTGCATGTGTCTTCCTGCCGCAACCAGCAGCAATAATAAAAAAAAGTTACACGATTTTACTTGTGGTCCGTCTTTAAGTTGAATAACCTTCATAACCAGATAAGAGCAAATATACATATCAAGAGGCAGAATTCAATCAAAGCGAAGTATTTTCCATGACATTCTTTCTGCAACGTAAACTAAGATTTTACATTAAGATATTCAAATGTTTCACATCAAATAGTAGAATTATAGGGTAAAAATGTATTACATGTAAAAAGACTTATAATGAGCTCATATAAATTCAAAACAGCTTCAGTCAAACCATCAGAATGTTCTGAAATACAGAGCTTTAGAATGTGGAAAAAAAATCAAAATGGAGAACTACACCTTTTCAGGATGAAAAGTGGGTTTCGTTAAATCGCAGAAAATGTTATGAACTTTCGACATATTAGTGGTTATTTTTAGATAACTTTTCCGGATCATCCGAAAATGCAATAGACATTGAGCACAATTTTTTTAAATTTAATTGAATTCATTTTCTACGGTAAGGACTAATTTCTAAGCAAAAAAAAAGTGTTATCTGAAAATCTCTATTACACTGGGTCATTGCCCTTAAAGGTTATTTTAAAATACATAAGCAGCCACAAAAAGTAATTTGACTTTATAAAAAAATATACCAGAAGAATGATCCCTTCCAGACTTTTAATTTCATGCTTTTTTAAGACAAGAATATCAAATGTTAGAAATAAATTTCCAACCAGAGAGTTTTCTTAATGGATTTCTTGGGAGAAAAGCTAATAGTCGCAGACTGTAGATAAAGATCAAGCAAGCAACTATAGGAACTGTTTTTTTTTTTAATGAAAAGGAAGCAAAATTTAACAAAAAGAATATCCTTGCAGGAGAGTTCAAAGAATATATTTAAAAAACCTGGCACAAATACTAAACGCGTGGATTTTAAGGAAATTAGCAAGAATAATTTATTTTATCTCTTTACACCACACGTTTGAGTTTCTGGCACATAAATTTAATGCCAATTTATTAATCTCAGATTTAAAAAAAATCAAATAAACATATTCCAAATACTTCATCTTTCATTTCTGAGTTAGACTATAATACACTAAATGCTGCACAACACCAATCCCATAGTTTTAAGGAAAGAAATAGAGAGCATTATGACAGATAATACTTACATCCAAATATGTAATTGCTACGTTTTACTGCAATTATCTTCCTCTGTTGTCCTTGATTGTCGGAGGCTGTTGCAAAGCTTATCTGTCTGTAAGAGGGTCATTGTTTTTCAGTGGATCCTTGGGCACTGTGGTGTTCATGGCAATGAAATCGCTGGCTCTCTTGCCAAGAAAGGTGCTTTGATCTTGCAGACATCTCCTTTCAGTGTCCCTTACAGTGCTGTAAAGCGTATAATCAAAAATACGGCGAGAGAGGAGTTCAAAAGTGTTTCGCCGTTAGAACTTCTCAAAAGGCTTGGAGAGAAAAATTAATTGGTGTCTCTAAATGGCCAATACATAAAATGGTTGCCGAGTTTAGATTAGCCACTGGCCATGACTGTCTCCTGGAACATTTACACCGCCACAACATTGTTTCTAGTCCTTTCTGCAGACTCTGTGACTTGGGACGGGCCATGAACTGTGAACATTTGTTTCATTGCCCTGCATTGAATAAACGTTCTCTTGTGGACCGTTACTGGGAGGCCAGGGGACTTCTGGATTCATAGACTATTTGCTACAGCTTTTTTCGTTTTTCTGTGTTTCTTGTGTTGTGCTTTTTTATGGCTGTAGTTGTCTTACAACTGCAGCCATATTATGGCTGTAGTTGTCTTAGTCAACTCAAGAATATCAAATGTTAGAATTCTGCCATTGGAAATAAAAAAAAATGCAATTATCTAAGCTCTTAAACTTTTACCCCTGATTTTTTTAAAAAATCTGCATACTGTAAATGAAGGATATCAAATTAAACATATCTTGAATTATTCAACATTTGATTAGTTGCCAATAGTTGCAATTAGTTGCAATTAGTTGCCTTCGAATAAAGAACCATTTGAATTTTTTTTCCTTAAAAATGATATTTATAAGTTAAAAAAAAAGTAGGGAGGGAGTAGATTCCAAAAGCTTCAACTAGAAGTTTCTGTCCCCAGAATGAACACGTTACCAATAAACCCGAACACCTACCTAGGCTTATTGCAGTAAGATAAGGAAAAATTAAGATCTGAAAGGATACGTCTGCGAAGGAAGTCGCAGATGAAAGCCAACACAGATGTAATTAGTACATATTATAGAAAACTACTCATGGGAATCTGCTAGCTGATATACATTTACTATGTCCCTTAGGAATTATTGACTCGCCACAATTTACCGTAAAATAACGTCTACATTCACAGTTTTATTGACTGAATTGACATGGAAGGCACGTAATCTCAAATGAACCTACTGCTCCAAATCGTCAGAAAATAACAACCCACGTTCTTAGAAATATAAAATAAAAGGATACGGTTTAGATCCATCCATGTAAAGAATATATATGGGTGTTTCCAAAGGGGTTATAATATTTTTAACGGCAATAGAAAGCGTTAGCTACGGAGGAAGAATTTTTATCACCTTGCAAATGAAGTAAAACATTTAACGTGGTACATCAGTTGACTTTGCAGACCTCCAATTTCCATGTTAAGCAACGGGAAATTTTCCCTTCAGTGTATTCCCAGTCCCATAATAGCAAATGAATGTTTTGAACTTTTTGTTATTGTTGCTGTTGTTGATTTGTTTTTGAAAGTAAATCTTTAAATTCATTGCTCGTGATTTTCACCAATATTTTTATTTTAAATAACTATAAAAAAATTAAAGCCTAGTTAATTTATTTAATTATTTATTAAGTTTAACAAGTATTAATAAATATAATTTAATCAATAGATTTTAATTTAATTTAATTTAATAGTTATTCAAAATTAAATTTTAATTTTAATGAATATTAAAAATTAAATATTAATTTTTTAATATTTAATTATTTAATTAAATATTAAAAAATTAAACGTTTCACAACAAAAAATAACCCCATGGAAAGGTTTGAAATTTTTAATGCTACCCATTTTTTATTTCAACTCCTATCTTCAAATGTAGGTAAAACCGAATTCAAAAATATGCATTTCCTAATCTATGATTAGAAAAATGCTGAGAGTTATATATCACCATAGCTCAACATGGGAATTGAAGACCTGTGATGTCAACTGATGATCCGCCTTAATGTTTCAACACATACAGCTCAAGTTTAATATGATGGCCTTCAATACTTCTTAAACTCCTTTTCTGTCACACATGGTAGATGACATAACTAAATTCAAATAGTGTGGTAGTAAGTTAGCTCGTCCTAATTGCTAAAAGAATGGGTACAAACGTTTGAAGTTTCACAAAGCCCCCAAAGAAAATAATTAGTGATGTGAAGTTTGGGAAACACTGGGGCCATACAACAAGCGTCCCCCTTCGTTTTCCGATCATTCGAGGGTTTCTTAAGGCTGCTGTATACTAACCCTATTGGATTCACTCACCTCAATGCTAAGGTATGGGGAAAATGTACCCAAAGATTGCCGACTTAGATTGAAAGATTTTTTTTTTAAATTGTAGTCTGTCATAGAGAAAAAAAAAATTTACAACTTGGGGCATTTTTCGTTATTGAAAAAAAATGCAAATGCTATTTTAAAATTTAAATTATTCGGGGAAAAAATCTGGTGCAGTGTGTTTTAAACTCTCCTAAATTCCTTTGGTGGACGAAATTTATAAAAATGAATCCTGTAGCAAGGTGCAGAAAAGTTCAGGCTGTCTGAAAATACCATTTTTATATGATTGTCAGCATTTATGCAGCTGTAAATAATAGAAACATTTTCTCCTTAGGTTAACATTGAGGTGATCGAATCTAATAGGGTTAGTACACAGCAGTCTGAACAAGAAAACCCTGAAACTTCTATTAAGAAATACTGTCAAGTATGCCATTTCTTTCTTGAAAGGATTGAGGTAGAAAAAAAATCATATTCAAGCTAAATATCTGTACAGAAATCATACATTTTAAATATTTTCCTTTGTTCCCTATTTTCAAAGGGTGCCACTGATATTTACAAGCGTTTTACTCCGTCACCTCAATTGGCCTCGTTGATTTTCTCGTTGATTTTCTTTAACCCTACAGCCACGACCTTGATCGAAAATCATAAATTTGCTTTTTACTGATCATTCGAAATCCTCAAAAGAAGATGTAGAGGCTTCCAGACGCAGAACTAAAAACCGTGATTTCTTATTCTGTATTTACTCTTTACAAACGTACGGGAAAAAGAGAATTTTTTTTGTGTGTGTTTTTTAAAATTTTTTTTCCCTTTTCTGAACTCCATCTGGATCCACTTTTAGGAGTACGTCATTCTCCATTTCCTTTCTTCTACTCGGAAAGCGACTGTTGTTTTTAGACACAACATGAAAAGAACTAGAGGGATTTCAATAGACTGAACTCTTGAATGGATATATGTTTTAGGGATACTTTGGATCGGTAACCTTCATAAAATGAAAAAAAAAGAAATACAACGGCTGTTAATAATTATGAATCAGCATAATCAATGGATAACCGACACACATATAATTTTTACTAAATTAAATTAATCTATTTTTTACCTTTAAATAAGTGTCAATTTAAGGGTATAAATATATCGAAATAATTGCACTATCAGACACTGTAGTTTGACATTTCAGATCCAAAATGATTTCGTCTTGTCAAAACATTTATTGTTACCAGCAAAGGAAAAAAAAAGAAATGTATTCAAAAATGCTTTTGCAAATTATTTAGGGAAACTTAACATTTTGTGCTCTAAATATATCTCTATAGTTTTAATATTCTGAATTTGCATGCTTATAATTCAGACGCCCGCATTGCAGGGCGATTAACGAACAAGCTAACAACGCGTGGACCTGAGTTCGAATCCTGGCCAAGTCATGGATGTTCCTGTGTTGTTAATTCACCTACTAGTAATGGCAAAACGTCTTGTTATGTATATAAAAACTTCTAAATCAGACAGCAGATAAAATTTAAAAAAATTACCTTTTCTTCGGTAAGCACAACAGGCAAAAAAAATGATGATGAGATACAGTAAGAAAAAGTGGAGAGGCGAAAAAACAAATAAGACAACCCAGTATTTATACAACATGATCGGTTCTAATTGGTCGAGGGATGGGGGGAAAATAAACATTGCCACTTTAGCAAAACCAAAGGAAGAAACTTAAGGGGGTCCAGGACACAAAATTGTTCGAATTTTCGAAAAAAAATTTATTGCATTAAAAATTTGTGTGTTCTTTTGTGTTTAAAATGACATTTAAATCACGTTTCTATCTCAATTAGAACAGGAGAAATTATTATTTTTTTTTTGCAACATTCTAATAGTAGCCAATCGTTGTTTAAACCTGTAAGTGCGTTTTTCTGCGTGATGTGTTTTTTCCTCATGTCCCGTTTTTAAATTGTTATAAGTCAAGAATCGTTAAAGATAAATGATTGAAACTTGGAACATGTCTTTTTAAACTATTTTACTTTAATTTTGATTCAGCAAATTTGAAAAAAATATTTACTTTTGAAAATATGTTTTTTTAAAATAGGTTACATAATTTTTTTCGTAATTTTTACTCTAAATATTTTTAATTTTTTAAAGTTTAATATTTAAAAAAATGGTGAATCATAATTAAAACTTAAATATTCCTCTTTAATTAAATGAAAAAAAATTGAAATTCGACAAATAATATTTCGAGTTATAACTATTTTAAATTACCCCACTTTTATTAAAAATCTGAAATTTTAAAATTTTTTAAAAACCTTTTGAAAAGTTTTATGATGTGATTTTGTTTAAAAATTATATGGTTAACCATCACAAAAAGATTCAAAATTTTAACTGAATAAATAAAATAAATTTCAAAATGTGCCCCGGACCCCCTTAAATTATAAAAACCGATGGTGAAGTGACGTCATCGGTTAACGATATCCAAAAACTAGTTACCCCTTTAATTCCATAGTCAACAATGCTCGTGCTATACGAGTTCATGACTGAGTGTCCTGAAGATAGGTTTCTACTACATTGAAAAAATAAGTCTACAATTCAGTTCAGCAGAAGAAAAGATCGCAGCACCAGATTTTAAAAATATTTAGTACAACTAAGATGAGTTATTTCTAATGCCCCCTGGCTGGAAGTTCCAAACCAGGCCTATATAGGATTCGGGCGGCTCTGGTGAAGTGTGCAGATCCGGTTTATACAGCACCACAAAGGTCGAGTCAGTCTTAGATAATCACCCCCTCAAATTTGACCGAGAACCTCCAGGGCGACATTTGGTGGGATCATACCCTCTCCCACCCTTTCTAACAACATAGAGGAACTTTCCGGCCTACGGATTTAACGTGCCCATATCCAGCCTAGACACGGAGGCGATTAACCGGAGGGATTCGATTCGATCACACTCAGCACCGAAAGCCAGCTCGAGGTCCCGATTGAAGAGTAATATAGATAAGTAACATTTCATTCAAATCGGACCTCGAGTTTCTGGGTTATATGTATTTTTAATTATATTTCCTTGTTTATACTATACTCCTACATTAGTCAAAAGGTCGATTGGTTGAAAACAATACGATCAATTTTTGCGTCAGATGGGCCAATAAGACCTAGACCTACAGTTGATTACGAACGGCTGCAAACAACCATGCCAAAATTAGGACTCGATACCACAGACTCTGGACCCGACTACAAGCCTTAATCAAAAGGGAACGAGCCCACTTGAAATTCCATACTACAAATTGGACCGCTCATAAAAGACTGCTTGGTTTTGGAGTGGTATGGTCATCTTTTGATGCTCGAGTCTGAAACAGCCCGGGACCTATAGTTTGAAGCCTATTGTAAACCGTAATACAATCGTGCTAAAGTAGGGTTCTGGTACTGAAGATCAGTACCCTGAAGACACAAACAGGACATTTGTTTATGTCAAAGCCATTTTCTTATTTTATAAAATCCTCCCTAGCTCCGTAATATGATCACCAGGGCTTCATAAGGTTCTATGCCAAGGTACAAAAAAAGGGTATTTCGCGTGTGGTGAAAGATGGGTTTATGGTTTGGAGTGCTACGGTCAATTTTTTCTACACGACGGCTAATTAGACCGGACTTACTGCTTAAAGCTGATTCCGAACGGCTACAAACGTCCATCCCAAGAGTGTGACTCGAACCCGCATACTTTGGTACCGTATGCCAGTGCCTTGGCAATTCGGCCAACTTTCGGCAGGTGAAACATAGAAAATACCATCCAAAAATGTCGTCATAAAAAGCCTTCTGTATGAAACACGAAGTCGCAAATTTTTTAAAAAATGCAAATTAATGAAGGACGGTTAATTCTGATTCTTAAATTATGTATCATTACAACGACTGAAAATATTGATTTAAATTACCACAAAATAAACTTCCTTCTGTTTAAAATAGTAAAAGCAGGTAGAATTCTCTGTAACCAATGAATTTGGGATGTTAAGACATGGATGCCTCATAATGGGAAAAAGAGCGCAAAAGATCACCGAAAGAAATGTATGTATTAAACAAAACTTTAACGGAAAACGGAAAATGTGTAAATCTCTAGTAAATGTAATAAATAGGTCACCAATGTTTCCAAGTTCAAAGGTGAAAGATAATACCCATGTCATAGGTTAATTGTTACCATGCTCATAGCACATAAAAAATTAATTAAAACTGAAAAAAAATATGAATTTGACGTGAATTCCATAACCATGTACTTGCAGCATTCAAAATACAAAATCTGTTTTTGAATGCTGAATTTTTTTTTTTTTTTTTTTTTTAGGAATCAAACGATGTGAAGTACAAGACAGACATCGAAGGAAGTAGACATATTTAGTCTTATATATAAGCTTAAATTCCCCGTATAAAATTCTACGTACTAAGTTTACAAAAAAATATTCCAATTTATATTTTAAAAACAAGCAGCACTTACTTCCTGCTTTTTAAATTTTACGTGTTTAGAAGAGAGTGATATATAGCTACCTAGAATTGATGTAGAAACAGTACACTATAAAACTTTTTGTACCTACGTGAATTTATTCGTCCGCTTACGCTCAGATGAAACATTTTTACTTAAGTTTCTAAAATTAGCAATTAAACAGCTTTATTTCCGAAAATAATCATATCATTTACAGCATTTCCCAGTAGTTTCTTACAGTGCAAAATTTAAAAAAAAAAAAACAGTTTTACGCATTCTTTGAAAATCAACGCCCTTTTGGTAGAATTTTCCTACTTCCCAGAATTTCCTGTGAATTCAGCGCCAGCGCAAACTTTGTGCTCAAATTGGACAACAACAAAATCGTGGTAAAATATTTCAAATATTTGCTTCATCATCCTAGAATTCTACCGCATCTTCTGTATGGGAGTGAGGAAAAAAGCAAATAATGTTCTCGCTTCTCATTTCCATTTCAAAAGGTCAAAACGCCTTGTGAAGAGCTAGCAGCAGCAAATGTGAAATACTCTTTCAAACGGCTACGAAGAAGTGGGAGAGAAATTTTGCAGAAGAAATTAATCCTTCTCATCCTATTAAAAGCATAGTTAGGACGTCAAAGAAGGCACTTAAGAAAATTATAAATTTAGGGAAGCTCATTTGTCGGGCAGTTTAAGATCGTAACAGAACAACGGTGCAATGAAAAATTAATGAGATCCCACTTGACTCCCACTTAAATTTTTCATAAGTCATACAGTATTCAAATTAATTTCAATATTTCACAAAATCAAAGGTTTATTTAGATAAAATTTAATTAAATGTCTCATTTTAGTGATTGATCCAAAAATGGGAATTAAATATTACTCATTATTGAGAGAAGTAAGTAACTTGTATAAACAGTACAATGAGTTTTTATGGCGATATTTTTGATAATTTACCACTTGTCAAAGGAGCTCAATCCATTAATTTTATTTTTCTAGGCTAAAAGCCATGTTAGAAAGTCAGAGCTATTTTTATAACATAACAGTTTTGCTGTAAACACAATATTGTTCCTTCAGCTGACCCAAAACTTCAGCAAAGATGAATTTCGTGCGAAATCCATCTCTCGTGTAAATTAAATTATCAATATTTATTGCCTGTATAAATAACTATGTTTAAGTCATCATTTCAATTGCTAATTTTTTTCAAATTTTTGCCCGTTTACGATTTTAAATTTTTGAGTGAATTCTTGCCAAATCTGAAATCCCTTGAATTTTATTTTTTTTATCATTAATAGCCTCTTTTCAATCTTCATTCCCAACAAAAAACCACTGCAAACAAACACACACACACACACACACACACACACACACATATATATATATATATATATATATATATATATATATATATATATATTAATTAACGCTGAAATACAGCGTTGAAAATGCAAACAATATGGTATACGTAAGCAAACCCACAATTCAATTGACTACATAGTATATAATCAGCTGCATAATTAAGTCGAAATGAGACAATTATCCAGAATTATCTTATACAAAGAAATGATCCTGAGTAATACATAAAAATTAAATTCCTCATTTGATTCAGTTTCATGCAGAAAAATCAGTATTTTTAACTGTTCAAAGAAACATGAAATCGAAAACCATCTTATTATTTCCTTATTCTGGTTTATTCATTCCAGTTGTGCGATGTTCTTATAAATATTGTACTTATGTTCACCGGTCATTGATGAACTAGAGACGAAATATCAACAGACAAAAAATGTCAGTTTTAGACAGATATTTATACACATAGTTCTCCAGTATTCCTCACTTTTATGAGAATCTGACTTCTAATAATGATTTATTATGTAGTGAATACCTGTAATAGGTCATTTATGAACTAGAGACAAAAGAACAGACAAAAAAATGTCACTTTTAAACATATATTTATACAGATAGTTCTCTAACATTCTTCGCTTTTATGAGGAACTGATATCTAATAATAATTTATTATGTAATGAATATCTATAATAGATCATTGATGAACTAGATACGAAAGAACAACAGACGAAAAATGTCAGTTTTAGATATTAATACAGATAGTTTTCCAATATTCCTCACTTTTATGAGGAACTGATATCTAATAATAATTTATTATGTAGTGAATACCTATAATAGGTCACTGATGAACTAGAGACGAAAGAACAACAGACAAAAAATTTCAGTTTTATACAGATATTTATACAGATAGTTCTCCAATATTCCTTACTTTTATGAGGAACTGATATTTAATATTAATTTATCACGTAGTGAATATCTATCATAGGTCATTGATGAACTAGAGACGAAAGAGCAACAGACAAAAAAATGCCAGCTTTAGACAGATATGTATACAAATACAGTGGCGTACCTAGACCATTTGGGGCCTGGGGCGGATTTATTTTTGCGCCCCCCCCCAAAAAAATGGTAATTTTTAACTTTTTCCAATGACATCTAGCCTTTCTTTGCCTTAATCATACAGTCTCCTCAGGCTATTGACCTGTGCAGACAGTGGCGTGCTCAGGATTTTGTTCTGGGGGAGTCAAGGCCTCCATGTGCTAAGGGTTGTCCATTTCCCTGACGCCCTATTATCAGGGTGGACTAGAAGGGGGTGTCTGGGGGGTATGGAATACCCCCAGCCAAAGGGGGGGGTCCGGGGGTCCTCCCCCGGAAAATTTTGAAAATTAGGTGTTAAATAGTGGTATTTTACGCTATCTAGAGTACTAGATGCCACTTCTTAAAAATCATATATCTATGAATTCGGATAAAATATTTAAAGCGACTTCCCCGTCATTATTGGAATGAAAATCTAACAAGAAGTGCTTTTTAAAGCAGATACGCGACGAAACAGTGCGTGCGTGCCCTGTTGAAAAAAAAATCGCCTTCAATACTTTGATAGGCAAGGGTTCGGTTCACTCTCGCGGTTTGCGAATAGTACTGTAGAAGTGTATAAACAGCGCTCGGCACTTGGCTTTAGAAATACTGTTTCTGGTACTTAGAAATACTTTTAGAATAGACACTTTTAGAAATACTGTATAGCGCTAAAATTGTAACAATAAAAATCGCTAAAAATGTAAGTGCAATAAAGATCGTAATGGTAAAGAATAAATAACACAATTACTATTAGGCCTATACGAAATATTTTTGCATTATTTTGTAAATTTTAAAAATTTATTTTATCTCTGTGTGTGTGCGTGTGTGTGGGGGGGGGTCCTATCCCGCTTCCCCCCCCCCCCACCGTCAGCACGCCCCTGTGTGCAGAGAAAAAATTGACAGAATAAGGGAGCGAACTCGTGCAGTACGAGGTGAGCAATGATCATTACTGTTTAAACGTTAAATTAATAAAAAAAAGTCTTATGTAAAGGCCTGGGTTCGAGTAATCGAACCAATGACGTACCGCACGGCACAGCTCCGAGACCAACGTTCTAACCGCCTGAGCCATGAGCTCGCTAACTTACTGTTCGGTACAAGGTTAAAATAAATTGCACGGCGCTGGTTTTCGTTGTATGAATTTTTCGTCAGGCCAAGGTGAATGGTAAAAGGCTTGGCCGTTTGATTAATAAAAGCGATAATGGTTAAAGACAAAATTCATATTAAAAAGAAAAGGAGCCATTTTGGCGCCAATACTTACTTATAATATTCAGGTAGCTTCAAGGAAAACCAAAGAAATACCTCACTTTGATCTACGTTAACTTTATTGGTAATTCAACTTTAAAAAATTTTTACTTTTCACAAGGCAATAAACATTTACAGTATCAGTATGAAAAAAAATAGAATGGGAATACATCACCTAGAAAATGCCGTGTTGTGTGAAACCATGTTATATGAGACCCAGGAACATTTCCAAAAGGGGGGGGGGTTGCGTTCTGAAAACTTATTAAAAACAAACATTTTTTTAAAATTCCATATAGGCAAGTTAAATTAATAATTCTGTATTAATTTCAAATAGGTAAAAGCCTCCTTTTAAAATTGTCTTTTTCTAACTTTTGCATCAGAAAATTGTCTAATTGCCTCATGAAAGTTTATTTTCATAGCCAACTTGTTCTCGATGGATAACATTGCTAGGCCATTTAGTCTGATTTGGCTCATTGTTGAGCGCAAATAGTTTTTGATGACTTTCAATTTCGAAAAACTTCTTTCACAAGTTGCGACTGAAATGCAAATCGTCAAAAACAACTTTAGTGCTAAACACAAGTTTGGTACTGACTCTTGAAATTCCATACCAAGAATGAACTGCAAAACTTGAAGAGCTGACCACTTTTTGACTTCCTCTGTATTAATATTTGAAGGTTATCATCATGGAATGGAATAATATATCTCCTAATGAAACATTCAAACTGGTTCAATCTATGCAGAAACTATTGATGGAGGTCCTTAGACGTAAGGGCTATCCGACCAGTTACGTCTTAGTCTTTTTATTTCTGGCAAAACCTCGTCCTTAGAAAATTCGTCGTAACTTTCAGTTAGACGAGAAATAAGGTCTGGCAATTTCTCATCTGGAGCTTTGTTCAAATTAACCGACTGCAAGACTTCAAATTTGTTATGAATGTTCTCCATGGATTTTGTTCTTGTTAGGAGTTCCAAATACAACCTATTTACACATTGGAACATGGACCTCCTTAGTTCTTCTTGTAAAGATAAACCCTCATCTTCAGCTTTTTCACCTGGCATCATCTTTTTCGATCTTTTTCTGCCTCTCTTTTTAATAGCAATTCCCATTTCTTCACATTTCTGGGAAGTGAAGTCCAAAGCATCACTAACTAAAGATTCTCTGCTTTCCTTAATAAAAAGTTCCAATGCTCTTAATTTATTTAAAGCTTTGTCCAAGGAAATCCCCTGAATTTGCAGGTAGTGTTGAGTGTGGTTGATTTCCTCCAAAATGTCTGACCACAGGCGTAGAAACGCTATAAACTTAAAATCTCAAGCATTTGCCATTGTAATCTGAGCTGATCCTCTCGTATCTAGGTTTTCAGACTCGTCGCACAGCTTCTCCACTGCATCGATCAATTTTCGAAATTTTCCAAAACACACAACATTATTCAAATTTTTACGCCAAAGCCAGAATCTGACACAAAGAATCGGCTTACCTGTAATTTCCAGGCTCATCGTCGTCATCCGTCAGTCTTTAATCAACCTAATGCTTAAATCAGGACTTCTGACACCAGAAAACTAACCAGTCTATAACAGGGCACGATTTAGAAAATTCTTGACTTTAGGCACAACTCAGGATGGGGCTATGGGGGCCCCCTAACAGTGATGTGGGCGTAAAATTTCCAAAATTGACACACACAAAAAATAATAATGAATCATTGTGAAAGTATCATTTTACCGAGAATTGGCTATTTGAAGCGTAGAAGCCTGGAGCATTATCAAATAACAAAAAGCAATACAACATATTAACTTCTTCATTAAATTAAAACACCAATACAATGAAACCAAAAAACTTAGTAATCCCTTATATGCACTATAACATACATATGAACTATACATATAACTATACATATGATGAACCAATCAATCAAATTTGAAAGGATATATAAAAAAAATTGATATTGAAAAAGGTAAAATCAAAAAAACTGAATTGGAAATTTTCTTTTTTTTTTCTTTTAAAATAAAAGTTTTTGGGGGCCCCCAACATTCGGGGTCACCTAGGCCCAGGCCTGCCGGGCCTAATGGAAAATCAGGACCTGGTCTATAAGGACTTTGCCTAAAATAAAGACTATCAGCCTATTTAATTATTTTCATGCGTTTATTGCACTTCTAGGATAAATACGGTTACGTACAAAATTTTAAAATTCATCAAGAAAAATTTGTGGGTTCTAGAATACGGCGAAGAATGTCGGGCGATTCTCAGCAACTCAGCGTCAGCTCTATGGCATCTCTCAGCACCATAGGCGTAGCGTGCTTCTAATTTTAATTTTTTTTGGGGGGAGCACAAATTGAATTCAGTTAGCGCCCTCCTCAGCGCTTTGACAACCGGACGGTCCTTAAAATATGAAATATTGGAATTTTTTGAAATTGAATAAAAATAGAATTGATGTTTGAGTAGTTAGTTATACAATGAGAAAAATAAATAAAATATTAATAAAATCAGAAAAAAAATATAGCATCGAATTTATGCTTTGGATCATATCATTGTTAAAATCTATGTTAAGGCTAAAGACATAATCGGAATCTTCAGTTTCACAGTTTGAAAAGGCGGTAAAAAACTCAGCTTTCTTAAAAGTTTTCTACAATTTTATGGTTTTAACTGAACTTCTATTAACGTTTTAATTTATTTCAAGTTAAGTGGGGGGGGGGCACGTGAAATGTTGGAAGTCACTAAAATATGCAAGTGTAATATTTTATAAAACAACAACGTTCTTGTCTGATTTTTTTTAATTAAAAATGTAATTTTTTGTAGTAAAGTTATCATTCAATTTTAAAAAAGGCCCCTGTCATGGGGCCCCCTTAGTAAGTGGGGCCCGGGGCGGACCCCCCCCCCCCCCCCTTGGTCCGCCACTGTACAAATAGTTCTCCAATATTCCTCACTTTTATAAGGAACTGATATCTAATAATAATTTATTATGTAGTGAATATCTATATTATGCTTAACTTTCTTGGTATTAATGTTGGAGAAAGAGTGTTTTGGAACTGCCTCCTTCCAGACTATATTCTGAGTACTAACAGAGCCGAAATACTGACTATATTTATGTCACAGTCTTCACAGATTTCCCAAGAGTTGTTCCTTTATATGAAACAAATTATTAACGGGGCAATTATTTTTTGAGGGAAGATCGGAGATTAAAATTGTTTTCAAAAAATATTACTCTTAGTTACTTAAAAATTTCAATACATATGAAGGGTTCTTAAAGAACCCACACAGATTATGGCATGAATAAACGTAATAAACGCGTTTACAAATATGAGGGGTGTTTTCTCAACTACTTTACATTACAATATATCCTCTTCAATGGTTATGTATTATTTATTTTTATTGTATTACATTCCCAACTTCTGCATCTCATTACATTTCTCGCTTATTATTTATTATTCATATTTTTCCTTTCTATAGCATTTCTTTCCCTTCTTCAGATTTATATAACTTTTCTCTGGCCCACCGTTCTTTATTTACATTTCTTTCGCCGTTCAGTATCACATTTCTCACCTTTTCGAACAGCTATTTTTAACGCTCTTGGTGATATTGCTGTTTCTAAACCAACCCGTGGTGGATAAAAACATAAAATTCTCATAAACATTCGCAGACATATGTGAATTCTTTGCCGAATTTTATAAAGCTGCGTAATTTAAAAAAGCAAAAAACATTCCCATTCATGTTGAATAGAGGTAATTAATTTTAACGAATCTCTGAACAAACAAACAACACTGGTATAGAAATGTTAATTACTATTTTCTCCATACACGCATGAATTCATTTTTGTGACGAAACTGAGAAAGAACTCTGAAAAGACTCATCCTTTTCCATTTATCAAAAAAGCGCAGAAACAATAGATTATACTGATTAAACGTGACGCGGGAAGCCTATATCTTTATTAACCAAATGCTTTACTTATTTTTTGTTGTTATTTTCAGAACGCAAGAGACAATTAGAAGTGATTTTTCTGACGCTGATGGAATCTTAATTTCTCGGGGGTAAACAGAAAGTTAAACAAACGATTCGTGCTTTATTTAAATATGAGAATCAAAAAGAAAACGACCCAATAATTACTTAATAAACATTATAATTAGACACTTTTTAGGAATATGGTATTTTCTTCAGTCCAAAATTATTTATTTTATAAATAAAATGTAATTCTCTTACGTATTTGCATTCGGATGCTACTTACTAATTTAAATCTCTCCGTCTCCTATTACAACCGCATTATGTGATAGTTATTTTTATTTAAATTGCCAATAATTATTGGCTATTTAAATAACAAACCTGTAGCAATTAGAACAGTAATTACCTATACCATTAATTTTAACCTATAGCAATAATTTTTAATTGCCAATAATTGTTGGCTTTTGAAAAATAACCCATCTCTACTGGATATAACAATAATATAATTGTTATATCCAGCAGACTGTCAGCAGTGCTTTTTATTTTCACCATTTCAGGTATTCTAAAGTTCCACTTGGTTTCCTTGGTAATTCAGAGCCACTTGCACTCACGTTTGAAACCCATCGCAGCATTGTTTTCGATCGGGAACTACATCCGTAGCATAGGGCGTAAAAATTGCTCTCTGTGTCGTGGTTACAGAATCTCTTGTTTGTAACCCTTCAGCAAGAGCGCAAATTTTATGAACACCAGCAGGCGCGTGTGGCACAAAGTGCGACGTCTCTTTCAAACTTGATTTATTCCTTTTGTAATAAACTTTTTTTTTCAAATTGAAAATAATAATTCTGCTTTTTATGGCAAGATAAAAAATGTTTATAATATTAAGATATATCTAACGACCAAAGAAGGCAGATACAATAGTTTATTTCAAAACTGTCCAGTTTATTGGATCTAGGGACAACTTGCGAATTGATTCTTATTCTATTCAAAATCATAAAAAAAATCAATGAAAGAGTCCATCTTCATGATATGCGGGATACCGTGTAATAGCTGCAAGTTTTATGGACTTTTACATCGACAATGTGGACCTTTTGTGGACGACGACTTTTATGGACCTTTACATCAACACCTTCTTTTGTTGTATTGTAATCCAGTATAATCGCTGGTTTACCACGGTTAAATCATGACTTACAATGAAGGGAAAGGAATAGAAGTGTCAGAAAATCATACCTGCATTAGAAAGGGTGTAACTATAAATAGAAACTGCTTAGAACATTCAACCCTTACATGTAAAAAAAAAGCATTCAAAATTACGAAATTTTTGCACTCTATACCCGGGGTTGACCCTGAAGGATTAAAGAACTCCTCGATACCGAATCACCGATGTTCACCGGACCAACTCATGATGTCTACTGACAAATAGAGAACCTGCCACCTCCCGTGCCGCCTTACCCCCACCACCCCGTTACCAGGAACATTCAGAAATGTGAGATTCCATTCTACCGCATGCTATATAAAATCTGGAAGATCAAGAAATAGAAAGAAAATCACGTATCAACAGAAAATTGTCATTAAGATACTATAAAGAATAAAGCTAATCAAATTCCAGTGCTGAAATATAAAATGAATTCCCAATGAAACATATATGATCGACCAATTGCAACAGACACCAACATCAGACTGTTTCATTTGCACGTCTGATCTCGACACAGTACCTTCCAGTGTTGAATGACGATGACCATAAATCCTATAATTAATGTAATCAAAGGGATTAAAAACAATTTGTCAACAATATCCTTCACTCTGCAAGGAAACCCCATTACCAGAGATCTTCAGAAATGTGGATGCCCATTCTGCCACACACTGCGCAAATTTTGCACTCGTATCATCTATGTATATATCAAATTTTTTTCTTACGTTATGAATTTTCTAAACAAAAATATCCTTGAAATTTTCCATTGAACATAGAACATTTCATGTAACTGATTTAATCTAATGATATGGAAAAATGAATCGGCCAAGGAGGATTTCAATTTTTTTTCCCACATCAATCTCCAACTACGTTATATTATTTCTTATAACACCAAGTGTCATAAACGAACTTTCAAAAAACTTTGACCTGTCTGAGATGATCATGCGCAGGACGAGTAATTTGGAAAACACGCTTCTTACAGATACAAAGAAGAACTCTGCGAAATCGCTGAAATAAATATGTAAGTTCTATTTATTTGCAAGATTCGAATTCGTTTCGTATGATTTTAGATTGAAAAGTTCTCTTCTCTCAATTAAAATCTAATTTCTTCGTGAATGATTTACGTTATTTGAGGGTAGTATTTGTTGGTTTGCTTAACTATAATACAGATATAATTCCTCTGCTATATTACAGCCGAGACAAATAAGGGGAAAGCTCGGGTTATAAAAGTTAACGCTATTTTTTTGCTAACACTTCATGAATAAATTAAACATGAGTGTAATTCATTGTGATACGTAGTAAAGTTTGTAAGTGTTTAAAATCCGAGTTTCCAATGTGCGGCATACCTTTGGTGGCTGAAGTGAGATTCGTAACGATTCCCATTAATACCAGAGTTATTATATTTTGTGTCATGCCGACGTCAACTACCGGAGAATATCTGCATACTGCTAGCGTTCTTGCATCTGAAATTCGGGCGAAACAACGGGAAGGAAATTACTTCGACAGTAATTGTATAAAGGCAAAGGTTTACTCTTCATAAAATTTACTTTAAATGGAGGATAAACCTTTTCTTAAGCTTTATTGAATCATTGCCACAAATTTAGATAAACTGCATGACGTGTATACACATCTTGCCGAAATTGAAATTCCTATTGTCCAAAACAAAATTATTTGTTATTTGTTGTGTTGCTGTTGTTAATGCCTCCTGGCCGGAAGTTAAACAGGAGGCCCTTATAGTCTTAGACGGTCGATAGTCGGTTTACAATAGCACACTACAAGGGACAGAGTCTGACTTGTCTAGATGGCACCACAATTTTTACCCAGCAGCCCTAGGGGCGACATCTGAAGGGATCGAATCTTCTCCCACCCTCTCCGACCTCATGGACGGACTTTCAGGCCTACGGATTTAACGTGTCCATAACCAACCTAGACACGTAGGTATGTAATAACGCTTGTCCAGATTCGAACCAAGCAACCTCGCCACAATCATTAGGCTATGTCGGTCCCATTTGCTATATTATTCCCCTACTGCACTGATTGGAAATTTCTCAGTTACGGTCACTTCTTGATTCAAACTTTGAAATGTTTTTTTCAACTAAAAAGTGTTATCAATAACTAAATTTGAAGTAAATTTATCTTAATCATTCACATATCCGCAATGCTAAGAAACTTGTCATACAGCATTCATTGATCGCTCAAGGAAATCAGATTTTAAGCACAGTAAAGAGTAATACGTCAGAAAATTGTAAAATGTAGAATTGGTGCTTCAAAATGAAGCTTGTGACTAAAGCGATCGAAGACTTCATCGTACAGTCGTAGTTGCTGAAGTCGTAGAGCACCTGTTTCGAGATCATAATATTTCAAGGTGTCCTAATCACGATGCATGAAATGACCATTATATGGACACCCAAATACGAGAAGCGAAGAATGACGGACCTTCATGCAAACAAGCAGAAAATCATGTAGGGAAAATTAAAAATTAAAAATACCGGGAGAAATAGGAATTATTTGGTAACTACGTACATCGAAAGCCCAAAAGAAAAGGTAGAATAAATGGGATAGAATATTTAACTTTTTCACACTGCAAAGTTGCAACGCAAAACACAAGTTTCACTCAAAGTTGCATTTCGAAATTTAAATTTCAAATTTCCTTTACTTAGCCGACAATCGCAATCAAAAAATAATAATTTTGTTTCATATTTTTTCAAGTCAGATAATTTGTTCAAGTATACTTTCTTCAAGAGAGCTCTATAGACCAAACCATAAACTTTGATGTAAAATGAGGAATTAAATCAGCTATTATACATGGAGGTACTAAGCTTTAAACATTTTGCGAAGGGATTTAAGGGAGAAATTGAATATGATTAAACACAGTTAGATCTAATATCTATAAATATTAGAACGAAGTTTCTTTTGAGGCCATTATAAGTGGAAGGGTATTTCACACCCTCATTTTGCATGTGAAGTCTACTGTATACTAACCCTATTGGATTCGGTCACTTTAATATTAACCTATGGAGTAAAGTTGTCCAAGGATTGCCAACCTGGATTGAAAGATTTTTTTAAAATAGCACTCCGTAATAGAGAAAGAAATTTTACACCTTGAGGCATTTAAAAAATGCAAATACTATTTTCAAATTTAAATTATTCGGGGAAAAAATCTGGTATTCCTTTGGTGGACGCAATTTATAAAATGAATCCTGTTGCAAGGTACAGAAAAGTTCAGGCTACCAGAAAATGCCATTTTTATTGGATTATCAGCATTTATGTAGCTGTAAATGGTAGACAAATTTTCTCCATAGGTTAACTTTGAGGTGAGCGGATCCAATAGGGTTAGTACACAGCAGCCTTAAAAACTTTCTCTAATGCTTATCATTCCTCCGCTACCTACTTTCATTTTCCTACTTTTGAACACAAAAAAATTCTCTATCGTCACACACAGTTAAATATCCTCAAGTATTTAAAAATTACATACTCAGTCATTCGGCTTTAATCGTATTTCAGTTTTCGAAAACCTTTCGAAGAATAAACAATCGAACTACGAACTATTTATTTAGGAGACAGACGACATGAAGTCTGGCGTATCAAACTGTCTTTCAAGCCCATTAGTAACTACGAAGGGGAAATTCATAAAGAAAAATTTCTTGAAATCTAATTAATTAGGCTAACTGAAAATATCGAATTTATGCTTTATTAGAAAACATGTTTTATTAATAAAATAAATTGTAAACAAAGGATAAACCAAAATTTTTTTAAAACTAGTTTTTAAGTTCCTTTCCTGAAATAGTGAAACACAATACTTTTTTTCATAGCAAACACAACCAGTCATGTGATGCACTTAAGCCTTACCATGCGATATATTATTCTCATCGAAAAAGGTAAACTACTCCTTAATTACTTTCTCCGCTTTATTCTTCCCGTGGCACATTTTAAAAAACGTATTCTACGGCAAATATTGACGCCCTCTTTCGAACATCTACCGCCAGATATGAAAAATGGATATTGCATCGACAGAGACAGTTTCTCTATTCTCTAAAAGCTAATAACCTTCTAAAAAGGCTATTGGCTGATTAAAGAATCTTTAAAAGACTCGTTCCCTTTAGGAACATACAAAAATTTCTTATTACTATACATCAATTTACATTAAATATTCACATAAAACACATATCTTCCAGAAGCAGTTTGCAAGCGTATAGTTTTTTTTCATCTTATCGTACTAATCATCTCTCTAAAAAGTAGCTGAAGTATGAATTAGTGTAAAATTTAACCGTACACAAATAACGTAATTAAGAGATCTTATATTTAGACTTTCTGTCTACAGATTCAAAATTTTTAACCTTTGAAGGCGGAACGATCTTCTCAAACAGCACAAATTTGCATTTTCAGTAAGGGTAACTCCTGCACTGTTAATTTTTTCCTATCGCCTGACAGCAGAAAAAAAAATTGAGTCCATACGTAAAATCTACCTGTTATCCATATACACAGGACTTTTTATAATACCTCTGACACGAATTCAAAAAAAAAAATTCTGATCTCGCCCATAGCAATCAATTTGGCTAAATCCCACACCTAAAATGTGGTTATTTCCCAAGAAACAGTAAAATTTTAGAGATAGTTTTAGATATTTTTCCTCGTGCCCATAGTGATGCCACATTGAAAAATATAATTTTGCAGACGATATTCTCAAATTATTTATAATGTTTTATTAAGAAACATTATCAGTTGGATGAGGATGAAAATTTATGCCGGAAAGCAACATGCAATTTATGTCGAAAAAAATTGTCACCATGTACTTTTGATAAATATTATTTATTGAATGCGATGCACGTCCTTTGCGAATTTGTTTAATCGACCGTCATTTGATACGGCGCCCAAAATTTAATCTAAAAAGCTTCTAGCAAAAGATAACCAAATTAGAGACAATAGTTAAGGTTTCAAAACAACAGGGAAAAATCTCAATACAACTGAAAATAGACTCTTTTGAAATTTCTCATTTTGCAATTCTAAAGGCATTAATACAAATTATGATTGATTAGAGTTTTATCTTACCATAGAATCTATTTAAAGTAACTACCAACAAGATTTCTTCCTAAACCAGAAGAGGACGTTGTATTCGATTAGAACGGTTGAAGAAAGCCATGCAATGGTTGATCAATAACCATAAAACAGCCGTGCATATAACAGAATCAAAATTTTCGAGAGAGTACTTCCTTCCCAATAGAGCCCTTTACATGTACGGTCTTTCGCGAGTGCTTGCGCGCAGGATTGCGTGCGGGAAAACTTACAGACGCAATTACGCGTTCTTGCGTTTTCTCCTCGTGTTGCGAGTTTTTCGGACGCTTGTTCTTTCGCGCGCGAATAATCGTGTCATTTCAAAGGAAAAGGGAAAAAACGTCCGTGTAAAGGGATTTGCACGCGATTGATCGCGTGAAACTGGCACGTGTGAAAAACACACAGTTTTACTGGAGAGTTCAGTTAATTTGTCAGTGTTTTATTAATTTTGTGTTATAGAAATGGACTTTTAAGAAGTAGAACCATTTCTGAAGCCAATCGAGACTAAAAAAAAATACAAAGTCTAAGAGGCTCTTTCCGGAAGGAACTGAAGAAAGTCAGTGACGATCAGCGCAGTGGAAGAGCAGCAGATGACGTCTACACATCTTCCCTGTGGTAGTACAATAATTTGCTGTATACAAAAGACCAGGAACTACCTACTAGTAGTTTTACTAATGATGGTGAACCAGGGGATGGAAGCTTAAACGTTGACGAAACTGACCAAACTGCTATTTTGACAAATGAACAGGGCATGATGGAGGGTGGGGAAACTGGGCAGCGATAAAAAGTTGTAGGTTGAATTATTTTACATTTATTTACAACTGCATATTACAGTTACATGCTAATAACATAGCATGTAACAAAGCTAATAACATAGTAACTAAATACACTAATTCTTAATCTAAGCTCTCCCCATCGCAACCATACTATCTTGCCACTCAACCTTTCCGTTAGTATTGAAATATTTTTATAAGTTTCTCTGTTTTGTTTAGCTTGTAAACTTGTATGTTCCAATACATGCATGTTCGAGACACGAGCATTCGCACGTGAAAAAACGAGCGTTTGAAAAACATGCAACATGAGGAGAAAACGTAAGCACGGGTGGCAAGTTTTCCTGTACGCTCCAAAGCACCTTTCCCTTCGTCTCCGACACCTTTACACGTGCACTCTATCACGCGGGATTGTGGTTTCACGCGGGAAACAGCGTACGTGTAAAGGGTGCTAATGAGTAAGCGCAGTCACCCTGCAAGTTTTGTAAAGCTTGCTAGGATACCAGGTTGATTTGTGCAGTTTTTAGGAAAATTTCTGAATTATTTTGATTTGATATAAACCTATGTTTTGGGAATGTAAAGAATAAGCCTCTCAGTAATCATCAAAAATTGGAAATCCACAATAAAAGAGTAGAAATATCATGTATCCTCTCAGGTTGTTCTGAAGTAAGCGTGTTTTCAGCCAAGCAGACAAAAGAGTACGCTCAACAAGTACATTTAGGTTTTGAGAACCTTATGTTTAATTTTTTTAATTTTAATTTCACTAAAATAACCGATTTCGAACTTAATCACGGTCACAAAATCATAATTTTTGAAGCAATGAGGCAACTCCTACGAGAGTGTATATGTGGACAATTTATAACTACCGAATTTGTTTGAGTCTAATAATTGTCTTTTATTTAATTTAAATGATAAAATATTGACTCTCTCTCAACAGAATTGTTTCCTTTTGAAATTTAGAATACCGAGTGTTTTTTGTTACTAATTTAAATTGAAAAACATTATTTGAAGTTTTTTGTAACCAGAAGAAAGATACAGAAATGTACAGAATGCCCAAACTGTATTCTGCTCTCTAAATCTCTGGAGCTGGAAAGAGAGTTATTTACAAGGACTTTTCCTCTCATATTTCCTCCTTTCATTTCAGGACAAAGACCCCAGATGGGAACTTGAAATGAATAAATTTATTTATTTATTTATCTAGACGAAAATACATTTATTTATCTATCTATTTATTTATTTATTTAAATTCAACGATATTGACTTTCCCGACAATGAAAACTTTTGATGCATCTTTTACTAACGGTTCCTATTTGTTCTTTCCAGCATGTAACCAATGTAACGATCAGCCGTCAGAGGATTGGACTGAACCCACATCTCCAAACCTACACACCAGAGTTTCCCCGCCTGAACTACGCCAATAATCCGAGGAAAAGTTTTTAATAATGCAACCTTATGCTACCTTCGTAACCTTGCATTTAATGAATAATATGATAGGAATATATTTATATATTTCATATATTTTCAGTTCATTAAAGGAGGACTGTCTGAAATATAACAACACTGATGCATTGTGCGGATTAAAATAGTTTAATAAATAAAAACAAATGTCAGATATGCAATAAAATTTTAATTTTCAGTTCCAGAATGTCATTTAAATATTTTTCTCTTATACATGAATTCCAGAAAAATGTCCCGTAGTATCCTTTCAGATATATTTACCTTATTCGACGAACTTCCATGGATGAACTTTAGTATTTATGTATAAATACAACCAAAATCACCCCTCATTAAAATTTATACAATAAAAGGTCAGCGTTAACACTTGCCGAAGGGAAACAAGGCAATAGATAAATTCTATTTTCTCGGCCTTTTCAAAAACTTTTTCTGCTCATTAGAGCTATAAAGAATTCAAATGACTCGCTTTACTTTTATTATAATATTTCGTACCTAAATCCCCAGAGAACATCGAATGCGCTTCAGGACAACAGACGTTAATGTGTATGAAAGAAAGTAGGTTTTGTAAAATGGTTTCCTTTATTTGGCATGGTATTGGTTTATACTAGATGGCATTTATCTAAACTCCGATGAAAATGTTTAGAAGAATTGATTTGAAAGCAACGTAATAGAATTTCTTGCTAGGAAGTATTTTGTTTACAAATTCAGTTCAATATTTGATTTTGATATAAGTAGAGATGAACACGTTGGATCCCTAAAGAAAAGTTCTTCTCTCTGATACATGCGTGTAAAAATATCTAAAACAATTAATTATAACTGATTGGTAAAGAATATATCTTATTTTTTTAAGTTTTGAGAGAGATTTTATTTGAATAATTTTTCTTCCAACTTTAAAAATATTATTTGAAACCCCTATTTTTAAAAAGGACAAAAATAAATGTACAGATTTCCTTCCACTGCAATTAAAAATACTGTTTTTACCTTCACTCTACTTCAATAGATTAAAAGAAATACATACCCTCATGGCTAACAAGGGATTCTGGCCGCCCCTCCCCCCCCCTTCTAAGAAATTCGTTTAAATAAACCTAATTGCGCCCAACAAGTAGCCTTTTATTTTTATATTCAACATGGCTAACGTAAGTTCCTTTAAAGTATATATTTACCCAGGTATGTTTTCGGAATATGTTCGAAAATTATTATCTTATATATCATCTACACTAGTCCTGTGGACAAAGAACCAGCAGCTTAGGCAAAAGAAATATTATCCACACTGAGAGGAAAATTAAACAAACGTGACCAAAAAAGTTTTATGGAATTTACATTCAACAAACAAATACCCATGCGAAAATCCTAAGAGGTATGTTAACGGATTCATCCCTTTAATCGTTAATTAAAGAAACAGAAATGGGCTAAAGGCATATGATATGTTGTTGTTTCCAAGGCCCTTTGTCTATTACAACATTCGCCCATCCGCACCGCGAATGTGTTGGTTCCTTTATTACGAGAGCACCATATAGGTGAGCTAACATAGCTCCCTATTCTCAGCCTTGTCCTTGGACAAGCGCGAATCGAACCCACAACCTGGCCTGGAAAGCATTCAGAGAATACCCGTGGACCTCCCTCCAGAGACGTCATAATATCAATCAACAATAAAACTCACAGAAAAAATGATGAATTAACTATTTAAATCTGACTTCCACACGTAAGAAAATTTATTACCTCTTCTGTGTTTTATATTTTGATATTCGATAGTTCTTTTTTTTTGATTAATTGATTTAAATAATATGTCATATATTTTCTCTGGATAAGAATTTTCTCAAATTTTTTTTGGGGGAACTTTGGCTTTCAAATGCGTAAAAATAAACACCTAAACTCATAGTAATTCGATTTTAAATATCAAAGAAAGCAGTTTGAACCCGGACAATTTAAGAAGCAGTTTTGCCTTCATTTTCCTGTTTTGATTTTAAAAAAGGATAGTATTTTAATCATATTAAGCTCATAGCCATAATTTAAAACAATAATGAATGCTGTAAAAATATTTTTTGCCGAAAACTTTTAAAATATTTATTATTGATTTTACGGGTACATAAAATTTCTATTTCCACAACTAAACACCTTTTGGGAAGACTACATATAAACAGAAACAACTTCCGATTCAAAATATTTCTGAATCCCACGAATGCGTCTCGTCATACTCACTAACAAAAAATTATATCAGAAAAATGTATTTAGCATTAGAAGTACAGGTAAGCCTAAGATCTCTTTTGCTTCCAGAAATGAAATATATATTGGCATGATAGATTTGGATCAGTTTTGAAATAAATCCGTTTACTTCTGCTGAGAGAAGCAAGAATTCTGATACTTCTCGGCAACGATTCTTTGTCTTTCGCACGTTCCAGAGTAAGAAAAGAACAGAGAGGCGTGAATTCCCCATTGTCAGATTTGGCTAAAAACTTGGCGAATATTTCAATTCGATCAAATTTCATTCAATTTAATACAGAGTAAATTTTCAATTTAGACGTGCATAAGACTGTAGTGGATTCTGTTCATCAACTGGAGAGAGAACGACGTGTTTTTACTTCAGTTAAATCTGACCTACATACGTACGTATGCGAGGAAACTTCTTGAAAATTCCCTTATTTAACTCGAGAATAATTTTTATTTGTCAGGAAAAAAGGCTATGGGAAGGGTGATAGAATGCTAGAGAAACTGCATTCAGAGAATGATGAAATTGGCAGAAGTTAAGCTGGTCATCTTTGGGTTTCATTTCAAAGTTCAAATCAACCACACCCTCTGAGGAGATTTAACTACGATTGGATATTTGTCGGTTCTTTACGTAAAAAAAATACAATATATTTGACCGACAAAAGAGTGCTAATATTTTGTCATTTATTTTACACGAAAAATCTTAAGGTTGGAAACTTATCAGTATTTTTCAGCTTCAATTTTAAACGGTGATTCCCTATTTATGTTGAAAATGTTTAAACTGTTCGCAAAGTAGGAGGACATTACGCATAATCCCTGGAAGTGGGAAAATAAGATGCTGTGGATTTTCGTCTATTAAATAGTGAAAACACGAGGGGAGAAGGGATTAATAAGTTATAATATTCCACTGCCACACTATACAAAATCTGGAAAAATTCGTTATTGAAGTCTGGAAAAATTTGTTATTGGAAAAATTCGTTATTGAGTTCAATATAGCAATAGTAAGCACCAAGTAGAGCAAAGAAGAAAATTCTGGTCACGCAACTGTAATAATGCATTCTACAATTACATTAGAAAACTGTGGATTCAAATAAAGTTTGACTTTAATATATACACTCATGGACAAAAAAATTAGCGCACCAAGAAGGAGTCGTCAAAATGAAACGAAATTTTACATACGTAATGACTACTTTGATATAAGTAAATGATAAGAAAATCAAAGAAAAAGGATAATTTATTTCAGAGAAAAAGGCAAAAGAACGGAGGAGTTAATACTCCGTTGGACTTCCTCTAGCACGAATGCACGATGCGATACGATCGGGCATTGAGTCATACAAGTTCTGTATGATGTCTTGAGACATTTCGTTCCATATTTGCTGTAACCTTGCCTCTAGTTCGTTCAAACTCGTGGGATGCCCAACTCGTCGTCCCAAATGATCCCAGATATGCTCGATTGGAGACAAATCTGGGGATAGGGCAGGCCAAGGAAGGGTAGTAACAGTGCGGAGACAGTCTTGTGACACCCTTGCCGTATGAGGCCGAGCATTGTCTTGTTGAAAAATGGCTCTTGGGAGCCGTTGCATGAGTGGCAACACATGTGGTTGCAGGATTTCATGAACATACCGCTGGGCTGTCATGGTGCCACGGAACAATACTAGGGGTGACCGTGTATTGTAGGCAATGGCACCCCATACCATCACACCAGTTGTGGGAGCGATGCGTCGCTGTACAGCAAAGGCAGGATTGAAGCGTTCACCACGGGCTCTCCACACACGAACACGATTGTCATCACTGCCGAGATTGAATCTCGATTCATCGCTAAAGACGACCTGGTTCCACTCCGCTGCAGTCCAGTTTCCTCGTGCGCGGCAAAACTCCAAACGGAGGCGTCGATGGGTGGGCGTCACGGGCAGCACACGTAATGGGCGCCACGATACCAACTGTCCTTCAGCCAGGCGCCTTCGTATGGTTCGAGAAGACACAGAGGCCCCTAGTGAAGGTGCTACCTGTGCCTTGATGGAGGCCGATGAAGCAGTTGGCTGTACGCGTGCATTTCTTACGATGTGGCGGTCTTCTCGACGACTGGTCTGTCGAGGGCGTCCTGAGCCTGGTCTTCGTGTACATGATATCTCTCGGGTCCACTGGTCCCAACACCTCCTCACAACACAATCAGAGCGGCCTAATTGACGAGCTACTCGCCTAGCTGACCATTTAGCTTCCATCATCCCGACGATTCTCCCCCTCTCAAACTGCGACAACTGCTTATATTGTCTTCGAACACGGCGTAATGGCATGTCTATCTCAGCTCTTCCTTTGAAAATGATTCAGCACACTCAAACAAGCTTTGGTTACCTGTTTTATACTCCACAGAGTATGATGTTCAACGCCCTCTACCGGCTATACGTAATGCGCAATCACGCCGCATTTCTAATCATTTGCATATCTCCCCGACATGTACCTTCATTGCAAGTTTCGTTACGATCCCACAATTATTTCTTGGTGCGCTACTCTTTTTGTCCATGAGTGTATATATATATTTATTTATTTATTTAAATAAATAAAAACCTACAACAATAAAACAGTCCTATTTATGTTACATGCGTTTTCCGAAATATAAAATGTATGACTTCTAGTACAAAATGTTTGAAATAGGTGAGATTCCTCAAGGATAAATTATAAGATATAAATCCTCAAAAAACCAAAATTGGCACACCTCTAATAGTTTTGAAAACTAATCCTAAATAGATAACCATCTTCAATCTTCACTCCTTTGGAAATAAAGATTTATAAATTTAAAAAAAGAAATATAAGAAATAAAACAATTTCGCTCTCCTTTCTCCAAACAGAAATCAAGGAACTGTGAAATGGCAAACAAAGACGTATCAGGCAGAGTGAACCTCGGGGCAGGGAAGTTTTCTACGGTTGTCACAGTTCCTTCCGTGGGACAGTTTATATGTACTCCAGAGAAAAAAATCAATTTCTTTCACGCAGAAGGAAAAAAAACTAAATCGGATTCCGCCTTCAACAGCCTTTCAAATGCTCTTACGTTGGCATCATTCAGACTCACTGGGGGTGAAGGCATCCTTGTCAGTAGAAAATAAGAAGTGAAAAGTTGAGTCTTTTCTCTTGAAATATTTATTCGGAAATATACCTTTTCTTTCCTGGGTAATTTATAAACAGTCGGGAGGAAACGGTGTGTGATATATAAACATTGTGATAGGCATCGCGTTTCTTTAATGCAAATTACCTATTGAACCAGGGATATCCAAACTTTTTTACGTTTGAGGCACCATTGGGGAGGGAATTGGGATTTTGGGGCACCTTTGCTAGAATTATAGGGTTTTTTTCTATTTTTTAAATAAAGCGGAATATACTTGTATTACAGGAACATGTTAAATTTAAGTTCAAACAAATACTGAATACATTGCTGATTTTATTCTTTTATTGAAAAATATCAGCAACATACACTAGAATAGGCTATACAGGGGAACTCAAAAAACCTTGACACGTTTCAAAAATTCATACAAAAAAAATACACAAGGTAGGAACAAGAGATTCACGTATGTGTTACCTTATATATTAGAGTTTCTTTTAGTATAGTCATTGAATTTCAATAAGTGCAACTTTAGAAGCACGGAGACCATCTAGTTTTTTATCAATCTCAGCCTATGTGAGTTCCAAAATGGATTCCGTAACACATGAAATTGAAGCAATTATGCGTCCTTTGAGTTCTTCAACACCACAACGGACTATCAAGGACACTTCCCGTTTCCAGAAACTATTTATAATAAGCTAAGATATGGTTTCGACTTAGAGGATCTTTTCCAAATTTCGTTGCACTTACGTAACAGATTCCGTTTTGCAATACCAGCCAGCACATATTACTTTCTCCGATGGAATAGCCATTTAACACCATCCGCTTTCACGAAACAACTAGCGCCACCTGTTTGATTTTTTTGACACAGAAAAAAAAACTCTAATATATACTGTAACACACCTGTGAATTTCCGATTCTTGTATACTTATTTTTGTATAAATTTTTAAAATGTGTCAAGGTTTTTTGAGACTCCCTGTATTAATACAGCTTTAAAAATAGCCATGGGATTCATCATAGTATTCACTAGAGCAGCGGTGCCCAACCTGTGGGTCGCGGAAGGGTTACAGATGGGTCACGACTCGATCCTAAAACTATCAGAAACCATCGAATAAACCATCAGAAAATATAAGAAAAATCGAAACTTACTTAAAAACAGAAATTTTACATATTGATAGATTGTGATAACAATTTTCTTAACTGTAATCATATCAAAGATGTATGAATTTTTTTGACCGAAAAATTAAAATGGTCTTTGTGTACTTTTATAATTGTAGTTTTTATCTTCACCTAGGAACACTTGTTAGTGAGTATGAAACCACTTGTTGCATATATTGCAAACATATATCTATTGTTAAATAAATAACTGTTTTGCTACAAAGTGCTTATATTTTGTCAACCATTTTCAAATCAGAATGCAAATTGTTTATCGATAATCAATCTGTATCTTCAAGAAGGCATATATATATATATATATATTTGCAATATTTGATGGTGAATTATATTTACATAAGGAAGGGATACGATACAAATAAGGTTTTTTAGCCCACCATGGACCGATGGACCGCGGAGGTATTCCGATAAGGAAAGGTGGGTCGCCAGCTGAAAAAGGTTGGGAACCACTGCACTAGAGGACTACAATGAAAATCCCAAAAAAAGTTTTTATTTATTAATGTGAGACTTGAGATGATATCACAAATGTTTGATATCAAGCCTAATAGTAGTGGGTGCGAAGGTAACTACATTCAGGAACGTCTGCATAAATCTGTGTGACAATCTGTCCGCTGAGAATCCTTAATTAAAATTAATATTTATTTTAAGTGGGCCTTGATAATAGTTTTCTAGTTATCCTAAAAAAATTTCGCGGCACCCGTGGCTGATCTTATGGCACTCTAAAGTGCTGCAGCACACCGATTGTGAATCACTGTATTAAATACATGCGGGCATAGTACGAGCTGATAAAAATATTTACTTTTATTTAAATTTTAATTTTTAAAGAATATTTTTGTTAGATACTGAAGACCTTAGCTTTACAAACATATATCTCCAAGGTTAAAAAAGAACTATTTTAGGATGAGAAAGGATAATTAAAGACTAATACTTCAAACAAACTCTGCATTCTAGGACGAATATATTTTCACAGCTTTAAAATTAACTTCGACAGTTGCAGAAGTATGTCGTATATATCACTTTTTTTAAATTGTAAAGTAAAAGTATAAAAAAGTAGCTTAAAAATAAAATATTCATATTCGCTGTCACAGAAAGAACTGAAAAATTCCATCTCTAGTATTAACTGACAGCAGTATTTTCAATTACTAACTTAATTATTTTGAATATTCTTAAGCTAAATTTTCTTAAATTAGCAGCATACTACTCAATAATTCTTTTGATTCGTATCTTCCTTCAGAAATTTTACCACAGATTTTTTAAAGAATTCAAATATTACAAAAGTCTAACGTCATTACTACAAAGGAATTAAAATCTCTGAAACTAACGACATCTTCACATTGTAAGTAAGTTACATTAAAAATGGATTCAAACTGTAAGGTGCTTTCGTAAAAAAAAGACAGATTTCAAATGCTATTTCAACATTTTAAAGGAGAATATTTTTGTATCAGATTTTATCTGGGTATTTTGTAGTTTTCTTACTCTGTATTATAAATTTGTCTTTAGAAGTGAACATTACTGATTTAAAACGTTATTTGTGCGGTTTGTTTGTATCTGATTTTGTAACAGGTATTCTTTTACCTTCTCCATCCCTGAAAAAGGGGTTCTGTCAGAAGAAATTTGCAGAAGGATCACGAAACACTATTAGATAGCGGAAACCTCTATGTACTTAGCAGAGTTATGTATTATGTTGAATCGGGTTTTTAGAATAAAACTGTCGCACTTAATATATTTTTTCAAATTGACATCACCAAATTTAGCTTATTTTCTCTTGCTATTGCTTTCCGTAAAGCAAATTTATATTTGAAACACAGAAATATACTTTTGAGAAATCCAAGATAAAGGCGTTTCAAGGTCGGAAAAGGTATGGTTGATTAGTTTTATTTTCTCAAAATATTTATGCGTCTATATAAATCCTATTTATTCAACGTTTACTGTGAATATATTACAAAACTTTTTCTCTTATTTTCATCTTGTTCGAATCCCACGTTTATACAGAAAGGAAAAAAAATAACAATATATAACTTAATTTTAATCTATCTATCTATATATATATATATTTATATATATATATATATATATATATATATATATATATATATATATATATAAAGGGGAATATAAACTTTTATTTTTTCTTTTAAATCAATGATAAAATTCTAAAACGGCACGCGTTGAGTAAGTTATTTAAACAATACATTGCAGACAGATAAAATCATGCATCACTTCCCAATTCATTCAAAACGTAATTGATAAATACTTTGTTGAAAAGCGCTGCCATCATAAATCATCATTATTTACTGTATCAGGCCTTTGGGGAAATTATCATGCTGCAGACAATTTTTTTTTTAAAAATTTACAATAAATGTTATTACATTTATTTAAAATAAATTAAAGGCTGTGGAAAAGTATAGTTTGAAGAGATGTTTTATCTTATGATTCCCATGTAATAAGGGTTTTCAGTTAAGATTCTCGAATGTAATTATTTATCCTTTTCAATAAATCTGATGATAAGCAAATTTAATATGTAGGAGAGACAGATAGATGGAACTTGAAACTAAATGAAATTAATATCATTGTAATGGCTTATTTTTAAGGAAACAAGAAAGCGTTTAATTGGATATAAATTATCCCAGTAGTTAGACACAAATGGATAAATCAGGGTATTAAATATCTCCATGGAAATTTATTCTTATAAAATATGGTAATAGGATAAGGCTTATATAATCAAAAATACTTGAGACGTTCAAAATAAATCAATCAGTAAAAATAAAAAAGAACGTTCGTAGTATTATTTTAAAGCCTTGTATACAGTCCCAACTTATAATCACTTAATTTTTGAGAACTCAGATCATTTATTATACCGTTTCATTAAACTTTTCACTTAAAACTTTCGCAAAAATACTTTTATCATTTGAATGTTACAAACCAAATGCTGTAATTTTATTTTAATACTAGCTGAATACTTGTGCTTCGCTACGGAGTACATTTTTGGATAATTACTACAATGATAAAATAATGAAATTGCTTAAATACAACGGTCAATGTATGCAATTAATGTAAAAAAATCCAACAAACTATATGTATAAAATAATAATAATTTCAGGTAGTTTCTTCTAATAAAACTACCGCGGGTTATTAACGTAGGACTAAAAGGTAAGCAACATTACTTATCGTTGCTTACCTCTTTTTTTGTTGTTATTAACGGAATTTGGTTTTTTTTCTGGTAAACTGTTTACTTCTTTCCCAAGCGATACATATTGGGTTTGGCGCGCTGCCAAAATTAAATTCTAAAAATCAATCTTCAAAAATTCACCAAAAATCTGAAAAGGGAGGTAAAAATTCCAAAAAGATTTCTTTTTAAAGGAATTTTTATGATTTTCCTTGTGATATAAATATTACAATCCTCAGATTATTATTTTAAATACAAACTTTAAAAAAGTTACAAAAACAGATTAAAAGTTTAATTTTTAAAAATATAAGAAGAATTTTTCAAAAATCTTTCTTAGTGCACTCCTACACTATAAGAAGAATCGCCCATGCAAAATTTCAGCCATTTAGGTCTAGAGGTTTGTCTGTGTGTCATCTGTCAGTCGGTTACGGAACTGTTTTATATATATAGATAACTTACCTTTTTACGAATTGCTATTGTTAAAACATTCGTTGCAAGTATACTTCATATCTTATGGTATTAGATCTCTCTCAATCGGAGGTGAAAGAAATCTCGGGTAAAGAAGGAGGAACAACGGCTTGACGAAGAAGACAACGGCTTGTAAAAGAAGGAGGGAAGGAGGTCCCGTAAGCAAAGAAATCGAAAACTTCACATAAAAGCTGTGTCTGTAACCTCGCAGTTGGTAATAATGACCTAATAAAAAGCGAGTGAATTCATTTAGTGGTTTTACATAAATATTTAAATTAGTATTCCGGGTGTGTTCTCTCTTTAAATACGAGCTTCTTTCGGTATCACAGAAGTATAAATAATTGCAAGATAAAAAAGAACTTTTTATATACCATGATTTTAAATTTTCTGTTGAATCATATAAACTTGACAATTCTATGCATTAATAAGTACGTTTTTAAAATTTTTTTGATGAATTATCCCATCAACTTGAAAGAAAATGAAGTTAATCGGAAGTTAACTTGCGTTTAACTTTTCGTTCCCATCCCGGCCAATAGATGGTTGCACCATTCTACAAAACAAAATGAACTGAAAATAACTGAAAATGAATTTAATTCTGCTTAAAGAAGGCTAAAAGTATTTAAAAATGCATTTTCATCGTTTTCTCAGCTATTCTAAAAGTTTCAAATGTCTAGCTAGTCGGGAAGTTAGTTAAAAATTGATTGCAAGATTTGTACGGGACAAACACACAAACAAACAAGAAAGCGAGTTAGTAAAAACATGGTAATAATAACTTTGTTTCTGTTTTAAAATTTCAAGTTTAAAGCTGTTTTTAATGCAGATGGTTGTTAAGTAGTTGGAAGTTAGATGGAAGGAATAAATTTACTTCATGAGGTTCGGTCTGATGAGAGTGAATCATAATAAACCACAGCATTACATGATCAGGTTTACAATGTTCAACTAGTCGGTTTGATGAAATCGCTAAGGTTAACTTTTACTTCACTATGGCTAATTAGAATGGGAGCTACAGTTTAAAGCCGATTCCGAATGGCTCCATGACAACATCCATGCCAACAGTGGGACTCGAACCACGCTCAATAATAGGCTGTAAAAATAAATGCCAGCGCCTAGGCATTCTGACATCGCTTGGCAAATTATCATGTAGAATGTTCTTCTAATTAACATTATTCAGTAAATTTGAACCTGGCTGAATTTGTTCCAATCAAACCTTGCATAAACTTAATAATATAGCATTTAAAAAGGTTTTGGGTGGAGATGTGGAAGTTCAAACTACCTAACAACTACCTAACTCTAATTTTAGGTAGTTCAAACTACCTAAAATTTTAAGCAATAAAAGAAAATTTTTGTTTAAAAAAAACCTTATAAGTAACACCTTGTTATTTCTTATTTTTTATTCCACACTAAAATTTATATTGCCCTAAAAATGTAATCCCATTTGTTATTCACACATAACTGGCATTAAAATAGGCTAATTATGTCAATATACTTTTAATGTTTTGCCAGGATTATAGCCAAAAGAAAGAAAAAAAATCATTCGTTTCCTTCTTGTTAAGTATTTCACTCTGTAAAATCATGGGGTTAGTTTTTGTTTCCCTAGATAACACATCCCCCCCCCTCCCCTATTTAAATACGTTTTATAAGACATTAATGCTGAAACAAGGAAGGAAAAAATCTAGGTTTCTTTATTAAAAAAGATACCAACAGCCAAGTTAGTACTTCGTTTCATTTAGAGCCATTTCGTTGTTTTAAATTATTTTCCTTCTCATTTCCTAAATGACCTTGCACAGTGAGCAGAACTTCCTCCTTTAAAGCCAGGAAAAGAAACAGAAAATGCTATTTATATTCATGAATTTTCAGTTCTTATCAAACAGGAGGAAATGAAACTGCGATGATGAATTTCGAAAGATTTAAATATCTGTAGTCTTTATTACAAGTTGAAGTTTTGGGGGATATATTTAAATAGCTATTAGCAGCGATTGTATGATGCACTCTAAATATAATTTTTTTTTCATACCTCAGATTTAAAAAAATTTATTTTGCCGAGAAGAAAAAAATGAAGCGTATTTAGTTTAAAGAAATATAAGAATTTATATAAGCAAGAGCAGTTCTGTCAACATGATCAAACATTGCAATATTGTGGCATTAACGCAGAAGGAAGTTAAGATAAGAATTTTGTATTAAATTGCGATACTTCACGTTTTACTTATCAGATATCTTGTAAAAATATTTTTTCCTATATGCTTTCAACGTTGTTATATTTCCTTCTATATGCTCTCCTAACATTTACTGTTGTCATTATGTCAACATAAAATCTGTTTATCCTGTGTAACTCTGTGTAACTGTATATCAATATTTGTACTTTTATTTCCCCTAATTGAATTTTGACTGTTTTGGGTGTTGTTCATTATGGACTATACTCGACAATTTTTGGTTCTGAAATATCCCCTGGTTATTAATAATTTGAAATAATATGTATATAGAACCAAAAAGAATTATTTTGGAGGGAAATTAAATAAATATTTCATTTTATTACTGTTTAAACCTCGTGACTAAATGGATACTGTATTTAAGGGCGTTCATTTAGGTTGGGCATTGTACATATATATATATATATATATATATATATATATATATATATATATATATATATATATATATATATATATATATATATATATATATATATATATATATATATATATATATATATATATATATATATAATATATATATATATATATATACATATGTATATATATATATATATATATATATATATATATATATATATATATATAAATATATATATATATATATATATATACATATGTATATATATATATATATATATATATATATATATATATATATATATAATATATATATATATATATATATATATATATATATATATATATATATATATATATATATATATATATACGAGGGTTCAAAATAAAGTAATGGCGACATACCTAGAAAACTTTTTTAATGTACGTACACACAAAATTACATTACATTCCTTCAATATAATCCCAAGCAAAGTCATGTACCTTTTGCCAGATGTCAGGAAGCCGTAGGATACCGTTGGCAAGGTGTTGTGTGTTGATGTCAGCGGTTCTTTCAAATTAGGAAAGAGGTCGTGTCAGGGGAGTACGGAGGATGTTCCAACAACTCCCGGGTGCAGATGGTGCAGTAGCCACGGGCAACCTTGATTTTAATAACAGACCGCTGATCACTTCTTGTAAACATGATTTAGAGCGGTAGAGACGACACTGTCCACTTCATCTTCACGCAGCAACTACCCCTTCTACTGGATCTACGGTTTTATGTACTCTACACGTCGACTACAGCTCCACCTCACTCCTCCTATATCCTGTTTCAGCATGCCCGATGTTCTTACGACTTTCTGGGCGACGTTATCACTACTTTATTTACAACCCTCATATATATATATATATATATATATATATATATATATATATATATATATATATATATATATATATATATATATATATATATATATATATATATATATATATATATATATATATATATATATATATATATATATGGACCTGCGGCGGCCTTCTGGTACAGCGCGCTGGCTTTGAGGGTGCTAGGAACAAATCCCGGCGTCGCGCCACTAAAATGGCCTCCGTTTGTGTCGTCCCTTCATAGGGGGTAATGATGGTTCACCTGTATTTTGCCCCCATGATAAAATGGCTAGCAAAATTGTGGTGTACTATAGGCGAATGTCTTCACGACAATTGCTTCGGCATTGAACAAAAAAAAATATATATATATATATATATATATATATATATATATATATATATATATATATATATATAAAGAATAATAAGGCATTTCAATATAGTCTCTGCATAGGGAAGATTTATTCTTACTGAAGATGTTGACACTGCCAATAAATGGCCTAGAGTTCTTAACAGGAAAGAATGCATATACAAAATGGTGTGGCTTTCGCAGTTTGCACCGTATACCAGCTACGACAATTCTAAGCATTCTGAAATTCAAAGAAGATTGCTACAGCAGTACGGAATGCCTGCACTGGCGATAGAAAGGTGTATGAGTGGGTAGGTGTGCTTAAAAAAGGGCTAATATCAAAAAGTGATGAGAAACACTCCGGCGGGTTACGAAGCACATAGCAGTCCTGGCCAAAAGCACAACCCAGAACATAAATATTTTTCCTATGGAGTTCATTAGTACCGGAAGATTGGTGAATTTTCTAAATGTAAAAAACATAGGATTTTATTTCAAGAAGTGACTTGTATTATACATTATATGCGTCCATTCTCTTAAAAGTGTTCTTTCTAATTATCAAACAAGAATTCATTTAACACAGATAGTGTTATTGTACATTTTCGCGGTTTAATGTAAATTCTGTAAATGTGGGTTTTTTTAATCATGTACACATAAAAATCTCTCCAGAGTCTTAAACTGAAAAATTAATAAATTCGGCTAGAATGAATACATTTACTGGAGTTCAACTTTTGAGGTTTTTGTAGTGATTAATATGATAATATTTTTTACAATCTCTAATTTTATTAACATATTCCCTACAGCAAACTGGCTTCGGTTCTCATATTCTAATGAAACATCGACTTCAGATGACATGAATAAATAACTTAACATACTATAAGAAAGCAAATAATACAATCATAAATGGCTATAAATACGAATCCAATACATATATATGTGTGTATATATGTGAATATATATATATATATATATGTGTGTGTGTGTGTGTGTGTGTGTATGTGTGTCAGTAATAATAACGCTCCACCAGTAATA
>OU015495.1:105398044-105480544 GCA_907164885.2 Dolomedes plantarius
TGTCTTCACTTAAAGTTGTTTTAATCGGTCGTCCAGATCGCTCCCTGTACGCAATAGAATTTGTTTCAGAATATCTTTTCAACGTTCTCACGACAGCATAAAGACCACATGGTACTTTAGCAGCAATTTGGTGCATAGGATAACCTTCTTCCTTCAAAAATATTATTTTGTTCCATTTATCATCAGGCAGAAATGAAAATTTACCCATAATTCCAATATTTTCCACACAAGCACTTCAAATTGCAACACACAACTGCTTTCAATACACTAAAACATGCTGCATATTCTGCTTTCAACCCTTCATTAGTACTAGTCTCTGATTGGTTGGAATAACGGAGCATTTCATTAGTTGAAAAAACAGTCACTCATTATTACAGTGACCTTGTGCTTGTCTTATCATGGTTTATTTCAAAATATCGATGAAACTATTTACTTTACATGAATTCTATGAACAGATTTGAAATCAGCATGAAAAAATACATTAAAATCTTTAACAATAGTTACGATAGTACAATAATTTCATTACGATAATTTCATAACGAAAAATTAAGTCAAACACAAAAATTAGGCAAAAAATGAGTATGTTCAGGACTTTTTGTCACCACTGTATATATATATATATATATATATGTGTGTGTGTGTGTGTGTGTGTGTGTGTGTGTGTGCGTGCGTGTGTATGTGAGTATGTACACTCTTAGACAAAAAACAAAAAAAAGAAAAAGAAAAAGAAAAACGACGCACCAAGGAGTTAACCGAATGGGACGAAAATCGGCAAATGTGATGTACATGTACAGAAAAACAAATGATTACAGTCTGAGAAAAATTGGATGATTTATTGAAGAGAAAGATCTTCACAAAGTGAAAAAGTCAATAACGCGTTGGTCCACCTCTGGCCCCTATGCAAACAGTTATTCGGCTTGGCATTGGTTGATAGAGGTGGCGGGTGTCCTTCTGCGGGATATCGTGCCAAATTCAGTCCAATTGGTGCGTTAGATCGTCAAAATCCCGAGCTGGTTGATGGGCCCTGCCCATAATACTCCAAACGTGCTCAATGGGAGAGAGATCCGGCGACCTTGCTGGCCAAGGTAGCTTTAGGCAAGCACGAAGACAAGCAGTAGAAACTGTCGCCGTGTGCGGGCGGGCATTGTGTTGCTGAAATACAAGCCCAGGATGGCGTGTTATGAAGGGCAACACAACGGAGCATAGAATATCGTCGACGTATCGCTGTGCTGTAAGGGTGCCGCAGATGACAACCGAAGGGGTGCTGCTATGAAATGAGATGGCACCCCAGACCATCAATCCTGGTTGTCCACTCGTATAGTGGAAGACAGTCAGGTTGGAATCCCACTGCTGCCCGGGGCTTTCCAAACACGTATTCGCTGGTCATGGGAGCTCAGTTTGAAGCGGGACAATTCTACTCCAGTCAGTGACATTCCAGGTCGAATGTGCCTGACACCACTGCAAACGGGCTTTTCGGAGTACAGAGGTCAATGGTAGTCGGCGCAAGGGGCGTCGTGAGCTCAGCCCCCTTTCTCTGAGCAGCCTATGAATGGTCCTTGTGGTCACTGAAGCACCAGTTGCACGTACGATCGATGATAATGATGAATCTGGGGCTGTGAGTGCCGCTTTGACGATTGCTCGGTCCTCACATTCTGTTGTTTCTCTAGGCCGAGAGCTTCCTTATTGACGCTGTGTTCGGACATGGTTCACCCATTCCTGCCAACATCGTTTGATAGTGGCATCGCTCCTATCCAAATGTCGAGGGATTCACCGATTAGACTAACCGGCTTCTTTCAGCCCAACAACACGTCCTCTCTCAAATGCTGACATCTGCGCATATTGTTCGCGCACCTGTATGCGAGGCATAGTTACTGTCTACCTGAGTACACGGAATGAAATTCGCGAAGAATTTATGACCTGGAATCGAAATTTATCCTCTTTAATATCCTGCCAGTTAAGATGCTTTGCAGCGTCACATGTTCATTCATTGGCCGCCAAACTTTAAAATTTTGCATTTTCCGTCGAAACATGTATGCATATCAATTTGTGTCCAATTTGCATTACCCCTTCTTGGTGTGTCTTTTTTTTTGTCTAAGACTGTATAAGCTCCTTTGTAGCTTCGAAACAGCCGTATGCAAAAATTATTGCATCTTACTGCTATTTGTGCTTTGTTTACGTTAGTTTTCCTGTTTATTTAAGACTGTATATATATATATATATATATATATATATATATGCTGGGTTTTTAAACCCAGATCTGGATCTTTCAATTACCATATGGGTTTATTGAGTTGTTTTTTTTTTTATCAAAAATTTCTCAAATTTCTCATGTAAGAGTTATTTAATTATGTAAACGTAATTATGTGATTTGAATATGTAATTTTGTAAATAAATGAATGTAAAATAATACAAATGAAGAACATATCGTTTGAATCATAATATATGCGTCTCTTTTGCGAAATCATCCCAGAATTTTGGTATTTGTTATGTAATATCAAAGATGGATCTAATCATCCTAAAATATGAAATCTCATCAATCTTTATAACCCTCTTGACGATTTTAGCTTACGGTTCTGTGTACGTAGAGAAAGTTTTCATAAGTTAGTAGAAAGAAAACACACAAATTCTAATATTTTACAGGTTAATTGCTTAACAAATTTTCACATTTTTGAAAATTTTCCCTTTACAGAAATATTCTAAATAAAGAAATGCAAAAATCAAGTACAAAAGAAATAATCCTTATATACTGTATCAAATAAAATACACATATGCATTTTAAAATTGTTTATAAAACCGTCAGAGTTTTCATAAAAGACTTTGTGAGAAACGTGTTCGTAACTTTAACTGTTTTTAAACAAATGTTGTAGGAAGAAAACTCAATTTTCTATTAAAATTATTTTTTCTCATTTCTAAATTGCTAACGGGAAAGCTTATTAATCGATCTACTTGATAAAAACACATTATTAAAAATTAAAATTAAGTTTAATATTAATAAAAAAAATGATAAATAAGGAATTGCAAAACTGATAAATTTATTTTCTTTGAAATTAAAGTTCTGGTCGCATAGCTAGAGCGGTAGATTTCCAAATCCCAACTAACTGTCTGTCTTATCACTAAAATGCAGGAAGTTAGTGTGTGTGTGTGGGGGGGGGAAGAATTGAATGTGAAAGGCTGTAAATAGGGGAAGATATCTGACCCCATCCCCTTGTTCAGTCGAAGTGTAGGCAAGAACCATTGATAGCTTTGTTGACAGTTTCAAATTACGAGGGGGTTTTCTACCCCTTCTCAACTTCGAAAACTATTGCCTCTCTGATTGGTTGCTTTTCTGTCAATCATGTCGACATAGTCCCTGCCTTCCTCGGGAGGTTTCTTGTGGGTTTTAGCGAACACGGGGGGAAAAAAATAACTCCAGCGGAGCCTTAGGCAGATCAAGGAGAATAGAAAACTTCGATTTATCAAGGAATTTGATTATTTCAAGGTTCAACTGTATATCCATTCTTGGGCCCGCATTCTTGGGATACATGCTATCCCACCCCGTAAGGAAAAGTTTAAACAACTATATATATATATATATATATATATATATATATATATATATATATATATATATATATATATATATATTAGAGACAGAGATGTTATTAAAATTACTAAAATAGAAAGAATATAAAAATAACATAATGATAGTTCACATACATTGGAATACACTGAAAACGTCTGGAAAAATCTAATAATATTTATCAGCACATACACGTGACCTTAAAAACAGAGTCGGAATCGGGTGAAAACCCAACACGCAGGCCAAGTAAATTCTACATCCCAACCAGACAGTGACCACCTGTGGGATGTTCTCCAAAAATAAAGTACCACGGCTACGGTTTCATGCCTACCGAAACATTTAGAACATTCATACGTATACGGTAAAATGCTATTACAGCGGGTTCAATGGGGAAATGGTCCTGCTAGAAATAGTAATGATATAAAGCTATAGCGCAATGAGAACGCATTCAAAGTTTCGTATATTTTAAGGGCGTAATAAAGGAAAAATTATAGCCTCTGAGGGAAGTAATAAATACACCAAATATAATGCAGAAGGTAAAAGGGGTGGCTATATAATCTATATACGTATATAAAACAGTTCCGTAACTGGCTGACTGACTGTCAGATATTGCACAGACCAAAACGCTGGACCTAAGAGCTGAAATTTTACATGGAGATTCTTCTTATAGTGTAGGGGTGCACTAAGAAAGATTTTTGAAAAAATTTTCTTGTTTTTTTTTAAAATTAAATTTTTAAGCTATTTTTGTAACTTTTTTTAAGTTTGTATTTAAAATAATAATCAGAGGGTTATAAAATTTATATCACCAGAAAGATCATAAAAATTCCTATAAAATGAAATCTTTTTCAAACCTTTACCTCACTTTTCAGATTTTTGGTAAATTTTTAAAGATTAATTTTTAGAATTTAATTTATTAAATGCTGATCACGTGGTTTCTTTTCTTTTTGTGATACTGTAGCGTCACGACAAGTAGATAAGGCTATTCTCTCTGAGGCATTGCTAAAAATTACTACCATGGGATCCATAACAAAGAAAGACAGAGTACTAATTAACAAACAAAGGCCAAATTTTTAAAAATAAAACTCAACAATTTATTAACAAAAAAAATTAACATTTAAACAGTGCAACATATTCAATTTAAATCCCGTGCAGATTCACAACGTACGGAGCCTAAAACACACATCCGCACAGCCCGCGTTCTCAAGCGTCTCTCCCTCGTGTCTGGATTTTTAGACGGGGTGGAGGGGCCGGCAGATTATCGGCTGACAGCTCTTCTTAGACGCCGAACTTTATTACCTTGCAGAAACGTTAAGATGACAGCTTTACTGGCTGCCTATGTGGAAAAAAAACGTTTCTTAATCCCCCCACGTGTTCCGAATTGGTGGGAACGAGCAACACATTCCTTGAAAATCACGCAGCTGTGTTTCAAGCTCTTGTGGGGTCTCGGGAAAAAACAAGACCATATTTCCAGTACGCTACACTACTTACTTTAAATTAATTTTGCATCACGTGCATAACAACGAAATAATTTGACAAAAAAATATTAAAATACGGTAAAAGATAAAATTTAACCACTACACTAATCGAGATGGAAGATTTTAAGAATTTAACACGGAATATATTAGAAGTTATTACATGGTATCCAGCCTATCACGAAGATAGACAATCTTACTGCTTTTTAGGTTTTTGGACATAATAGGAATCAATTCGCAATTTGTCCTTAGATCCAATAAAACAGACAGTTTTGAAACAAGGCGATTGTATCTGCATTCTTTGGCTTTTAATTTTAATTATATCTAATATCATCAACATTTTATATCTTGTCATAGAACGCAGAATTATTATTTTCAATTTGAAAAAGGAAAATTTATTACAAAAGAAATAATCAAGGTTGAAAGAGACGTTTCACTTTATGTCACGCGTGCCTGCTGGTGTTCCAAAAATTGGTGCGCCCGCTGAAGGGTTAAAACGAGTCTTTATTAATTTTCTCACATTTGCAACCAGCACTTGCTCGAAAATCATGAAAATATCCCAATTCTGAGAGCCAGTCTACACAATTCGATATACTTTTACTTTAAAATGAAAACGTATTCGATAACTGACTGCTGCTATACGTATCCCTTTACATTTATTAAGTTACATACCAAAGCATTTTACAATGCGAGTGCGACACGTTAATCCTTCTCTGACTGCCGTGTTTCCTGAAACGCTCACAGATGATCCATTGAACACAATATTGTTATCCGGTATCAATTCGTTCACACAAAAGATCCTTTGATAACAGATTTTCGTTTAAAATTAGTCCCTGAACAATATCCATTGGACCATCCGAGTGCCAATCGATAAGCCGAGGCTCCACTGTAATGCCCGTAATTCAGAAGGGATTTCGAAGAGTGTAAAAGCGATTCAGGTATGACGCATTTCTATTGTAAAGCAGAGCCGCAATAGAAACAAATGGTAAAGAGAAACGCCTAAATTTAGTGAAACTTTTCATGGCTATTTGCTAGTTGTCCACGAATTTTTCTGATATAGGTCATGACGTATGTTGTTGATTTGTATTTACTCGTTGGAGTAGTTATGAATTCTTCTGAATGCGGAAGAATGGACACCCACACTTCTGAAGGTTAGTGGTAACAGAGTGGTAGGGGTAAGGCAACGCGGGAGATGGGAACAGTTCGGGCAGATTTTCTAGTTGTGAGTAGACACCATGAGTTGGTCCGGTGAACATCGTGGTTTCGTTATCCAGGCTTTCTTTAAAAACAATGATTCTGTAACAGCGACGCAGAGGGTATTTAGGACGCGCTTCGGGTTCTATGAAACTGGTGCCGTTGCTGATCGAAAAGCAATCTTGCGATGGGTTTCAAACGTGAGAGTATCTCTAAGAGATTACGGCCACCCCCCCCCCCTTTCATGTACAAGCCAATGTCAAACTGAAGACCAGCGCTGCGTAGCAATACCTATAGACTCAGTCAAGGGTTAATTTCCCCTGTTCAGTTTATGAATAGTATAGACGTGGACGCCGGATGGACAGTATAGATCTGCCGACCAATTTTGGCAACCCGGGGGCTCTCAAACGTGAGAGTAAGTAGGTCTGTATTACCAAGGAAACCAAGTTGTTGTCCTCGGAACATTAGAACACCTGAAAATGTACAAGGAGTGCGGGTGTTCGCGATTCGTGAGGAAGTTGCCGCCATTCCCCCAGAGATAAAGAACACAGTGATGGAAAACTTTACAGAGCGCTTTCTGCAGAGTATCGCAAATAACGGGTGTCACCTGGGTGATGTTATTTTCAACACTTAGTGAAAAAAACCTGATTATATGTACTATTCGAAAATATAAAGCTTTTTTCACTAAATTGTTTAATTCGTTTTTTATTACCCTTCGAGTCCATTCTGCCGTACCCTTTACTTTTTTTCCATATGCATTATTTCCTTCCTGAATTGCGCTGTTGACTTCACAGTTCTAAACATAACATCAGAAACGGGAATAAAAGAAAGGGATAGTTAGTGTCCAATAACGAGTTAAAGGTTAATTAAGAAACCTAAGTGGTTTCATTTCGTAGTACACTAGTCCTATTATTTAATTTCTCCCTGAGAATCGACTATGCAAAAGTTTCCTAGATAATTTGGCTAAATTTGATAATAAATATGTTTTTAGAAATACTTCGAGTCCTGTTTGCTCACCATTTAAGCACACAAACAATAGCTTGCATAAGATATGAAGCTGAAACTCAGAGATTAATAAGGTGAGCTTCACTAGGACAGGATAGAGCTCGCTTCTCTAAATTTCAATACTCAAGCAGAGGAACAGAAACATGTTGGGAAAAGTATAATTCCCAAAGACTATCATTAACATATATATCCCTTCTGTTTGAGCCTGTGTATTGTCTTCAATATATTTGTATTAATAACTTTTTTTCAACCATACTGGCTTTGTTAAAAAGTGAAATAATTTTGTATAACTTTAGACTAGCGATTCAGAAACGTTCTATTCAGTGATCCTTTGTTAATGTAAGTATCACATCGCTGTCAGGGGGACAAAGAGAGAACAAGTACCTTGAAACCTTTATCCGGTAATTATCAAACTGAACTACCAAAAAGTAGCGAGAAAGTGTTAATTTTAATGAATCTTTTTAACATATTTATCATTTTATATTGACACCAATGATACCAAAGGTAGCATGTTTATATTATTCAATTATTTATTTATCTACTTATTTTTTGACGCAAGTTTTTCCAATTTTGATATTCTGTTTTACCTTTTAATTACCGGTAGAAAATACATCTTTAGAATACTCGGTTGTAAATGTAACCACTGCCTGACAAAGGCAATAACGTTTCCATACTGTAAACTGAATTTAACCGATATTGTAGGTAAGTATAATTTCCCATGACATCCATTCCAGAACACTTACAATAAGAATAATGTCATTAAATGGAACTGAAGGTTGAGTAATTTTGAACTTAGGCGAAGTAAGACTGTTCGATCGGGGCACAAACCGTTTCAAAGCGATTGTAAGCTTCCTTACTCCCAAGTAAAATGAGAAATATATATATAAATATATATATATATATATATATATATATATATATATATGTGTGTGTGTGTGTGTGTGTGTGTGTGTGTGTGTGTGTGTGTGTGTGTGTGTGTGTGTGTGTGTGTGTGTGTGTGTATGTATGTATGTATGTATGTATGTATATATACATGTACGTATATATATATATATATATATATATATATTATATATATATATATATATATATATATATATATATATATATATATATATATATAGTCCAAGATATTTCGCATAGTGTTCATCATTCCAGCCTTTAAATAGGAGGCTATGGTTTAATTAAGATCTTCCGGCCATCATAATTTTAGGGGGTTGCTAATATCTTCTTCATCATCATCATCGTCATTTTATTGGAGTTGTTGATAATTCTTTACGGGTAGAGTCTTATGAACTGTTTGCCAAGTTGAACTTCTTTTGCGTACAATTAAGTCAGTACCGTGTCAGTACAATTAAGTCCATCTTCTTCAACATAGTTCTGTGCTATAACATTTTTCCGTGTACTCAACTATTCTCTTGGCTACAGAAAAGTATTGAACGTTTTCCAAGCTACTGAACTTATTCCTGTGTACTGAACTGTATTCTTCACTTCGGTAGAGTTATGTGGCCATTTTAGTATAGAACAAAACAATTCACTTTATTTTCCTCCGACAGTATGTATATATGCATGTACGTATGTGTATATATATATACACTCATGGACAAAAAAATTAGCGCACCAAGAAGGAGTCGTCAAAATGAAACGAAATTTTACATACGTAATGACTACTTTGATATAAGTAAATGATAAGAAAATCAAAGAAAAAGGATAATTTATTTCAGAGAAAAAGGCAAAAGAACGGAGGAGTTAATACTCCGTTGGACCCCCTCTAGCGCGAATGCACGATGCGATACGATCGGGCATTGAGTCATACAAGTTCTGTATGATGTCTTGAGACATTTCGTTCCATATTTGCTGTAACCTTGCCTCTAGTTCGTTCAAACTCGTGGGATGCCCAACTCGTCGTCCCAATTGATCCCAGATATGCTCGATTGGAGACAAATCTGGGGATCGGGCAGGCCAAGGAAGGGTAGTAACAGTGCGGAGACAGTCTTGTGTCACCCTTGCCGTATGAGGCCGAGCATTGTCTTGTTGAAAAATGGCTCCTGGGAGCCGTTGCATAAGTGGCAACACATGTGGTTGCAGGATTTCATGAACATACCGCTGGGTTGTCATGGTGCCACGGAACAATACTAGGGGTGACCGTGTATTGTAGGCAATGGCACCCCATACCATCACACCATCTGTGGGAGCGATGTGTCGCTGTACAGGAAAGGCAGGATTGAAGCGTTCACCACGGGCTCTTCTCCACACACGAACACGATTGTCATCACTGCCGAGATTGAATCTGGATTCGTCGCTAAAGACGACCTGGTTCCATTCCACTGCAGTCCAGTTTCCTCGTGCGCGGCAAAACTCCAAACGGAGGCGTCGATGGGTGGGCGTCAAGGGCAGCACACGTAATGGGCGCCGCGATACCAACTGTCCTTCAGCCAGGCGCCTTCGTATGGTTCGATAAGACACAGAGGCCCCTAGTGAAGGTGCTACCTGTGCCTGGATGGCGGCCGATGAAGCAGTTGGCTGTACGCGTGCATTTCTTACGATGTGGCGGTCTTCTCGACGACTGGTCTGTCGAGGGCGTCCTGAGCCTGGTCTTCGTGTACATGACATCTCTCGGGTCCACTGGTACCAACACCTCCTCACAACACAATCAGAGCGGCCTAATTGACGAGCTACTCGCCTAGCTGACCACGCAGCTTCCATCATCCCGACGATTCTCCCCCTCTCAAACTGCGACAACTGCTTATATTGTCTTCGAACATGGCGTAATGGCATGTCTATCTCAGCTCTTCCTTTGTAAATGATTCAGCACACTCAAACAAGCTTTGGTTACCTGTTTTATACTCCACAGAGTACGATGTTCAACGCCCTCTACCGGCTATACGTAATGCGCAATCACGCTGCATTTCTAATCGTTTGCATATCTCCCCGACATGTACCTTCATTGCAAGTTTCGTTACGATCTCGCAATTATTTCTTGGTGCGCTAATTTTTTTGTCCATGAGTGTATATACGTATGATTTGAAGATTTGAAGTGTAATTCAGAAATTTAATTTATTTGGCTGCACGTGTACACTCACACATCACACATATATATATATATATATATATATATATATATATATATATATATATATATATATATATGATGTGTGCGTGTACATGTGCAGCCAAATAAATTAAATTTCTGAATTAAACTTCAAATCTCTGCTCCCATTCATTCATCTAGTATATCTTATTCGGATTTAAACATTTGCTGGAAATGTAAGGTATGTAAATATGGAAGCGTCTTAAATGCATAACACTGTGTAAATTTATAAGCATTAGGTAAAATCTGTGAGCTTTAGTTTGAATTCTTTATTCTTAATTAAATAATTATGGAAATATAGGAAGAATATAATTTATTTATATGTTTCAAATAACACCGTTGAGTGGCGAGAGATTTGCTGTCAAAATACTGAATAATGCCGATATTAAAATTAATATTACGAAAATTTCTATGATATGTACATATTTTGCCATGCGTTTCGCGAATGCGCATTGCACTAAATAATATATATATATATATAGATATGATATAGATATATATATGTATGTATGTATGTATGTATTGGTCTACGTGTGTTTCTATAAAAAATGCGAGGCAAAAAACAGAAAATGGCCATTTCTAAATGTATTTCTTATCTTAATATAGACTGCCAAATTCTTAAACACTAACGCATCTCGTTAAAATCACTTTCTTCATTTTCTGTAATAAATTCTCAGTATTTCCGAAAACATAAATTTGAAATGTTCCGGAAGGCCACAAAGATATCTCCAACGAAAAGATGTTTTTCGAAATTACCCCATAAAACTTAATAATTCAAACGCGAGTGCTACTTTAACGTGAGACATATCCGGTAGCAGGAAAACTTTAAAAATAAGAAAATCTGAAGGATGCTTTTAGAAACGGAGAAGTGTCAGGCAACGAATGTAAAGAAAGCCCATTAACTTATATATAAACAAAATTTTCTGATTTATAGAATTTAAATTAGCTAAATTAGTTAGTGCAGGGAAAATACAACGTAAAACCACGTTTCCGAAGTTTTACTTATCTTACAAAACAACATACTGTACTTTTCGGAACGTAAGATGCACCACAGAATAAGACGCACTCAAAATATATGCGATGATTTTTAGAAAATAATATTTCGTATTTGTTAGGTATATAAAGATATTTTGAATTTCTTATGTGATATAGCTAAAATATATGTAATGAAAAAAAATTTACACACACACACACACACACATATATATATATATATATATATATATATATATATAGTTCCAAGTAGAAAGGGCTTAAGTCAGAAAACAGTGATTTAAATATACCATGTTATTGGCTTTTATACCAGTCGCAGAGCAATAATTTCCACTTGAGTCTTTTGTACAAAGAATTGTACTTTTGTACACAAAATTGATAGACTTAAGCCTTTTATACAAGTCAAAAGATTTTTGTTATTTTTTATCAATACGAACAAATATCTAAAAATCGCTGTTTTTGACTTAAGCCCTTTATACCGGGCACTATATATATATATATATATATATATAAAATTGAGTCATAAAAAATATATTTTTTTTATATGACTATATAATTTTGATATAATTTATATATATATATTTGATATATATATACAAAATTTATAATATATATATATATATATATATATATATAAGATGCACCCAAATTTTAAGTCGATTTTTTATGTAAAAAGATGCGTCTTATGGTCCGAAAAATACGGTTACTTAAAGTTGATCCCCCTATAGCGATCACTGGAATTTTATTATAGGACTCTTTAACAGAAATTTTTATGCATGTGCTCCGCTTAGGACAGAATGGTTTTAGAGTAGATCTCGCATACATGGAAATCGGTAAATCGTCTGAAACAGGATATAACACAATCCAATAATTCTCTGCACATCAGGGTTTCACCCATTAGCGCTTTGTGTTAGTCACCGCTGTAAAATTTTTACATCCTTATCCTTATCCTTATTCTAGTATAAGGATAAGGATAAGGAATCAGTTTATCACTATATCAGTTTATCCTCAAAAGTTTTTAGCCTCAAATTATCCTCATCCTCATTATGAAAATTATCCATCAGTTAAACTTAAAAGTGATATCAGCTTTTCACAGTAATATTTTATATTTTTTAAGTTTATTTATAATTAAATTATATTCATTCATTCTGGATAAGTTATAAAGTGGTGTTTGCAGGATACTAAAGCTCTTAATTTGTTCTTCTGTAATTACAAATCGCAAAAAATGGAGCAGAACAGCGCTGAATCCCAAATAATACGGCACACCGAAGAATCACAAAAAAAACTAGTTAAATCGGTCCAAAGGTTAGCGGCCTCTAGGTATTTTTTCATATTTTAATGTTATTCGTTAAGACGGAACATAAATGCATGATTTCAAATTTCATTACTGTCTTCTCTTCACTACAAGAACAAAGTTTTGTTTGATGCAAAATCATTCTAATATCGAAAAAATCGCCAATGACTCAATTATGTGGCTCTATGGGGAAAACAGACAAAAAAAATAGTTTGAAAGTACTTTGAGAGTATTTTAAAAGCCTTTTTGAAAGGTGACACATTACCCAAACAGTAGCTCCAAACTTTTGTTTCAATAATTATTATAGCATCACTTCATAAAAATAATGAAAAATAATTCATTCGAATTCTTGAATTACGAATGGATGGGAACATCCATATAAAAGATCGAAAAATAAGCTTTCGTATCTACGAAATTATCAATTTAGCTCCAATTCTTTTTAACCAATGAATAACCAATGAGTGGTGGCTGGTCTAGAGGATCATTACTTAAAATTTTCGGTTTTTTATGCCCCATTTAAAAATCAAATGTCATTACCATTTCCGACATATAAATTAGAACCACTCAATAGCAGAAAGAAGGTTTCTGGCATTTAGGTAGTCCAAAACCCATGTCGACTTTCTTAAAACTCGGGAATAGTGCCACTAAATTTTTAAAACGTTTTTTAATTTATTTTTTATTATCTATATATATAAAACAGTTCCGTAACTGACTGACTGACTGACTGACATATAACGCATAGACCAAACCGCTGGACCTAAAGGGATGAAATTTTGCATGGCGATTCTTCTTATATTGTAGGGGTGCACTAAGAAAGGTTTTTGAAAAATTCTTCTTAGATTTTTTTAAATTAAATTTTTAAGCCATTTTTGTAACTTTTTTCAAGTTTGCATTTAAAATAATAAACTAAGGGTCATAAAATTTATATCACGAGAAAGATCATAAAAATTCCTTTAAAATGAAAACTTTTTCGTGAATCTTTTCGTGAATGAAATCTTTTACCTTCCTTATATGATTTTTGGTGAATTTTTTAAGATTAATTTTTAGAATTTAATTTATTAAATGCTGATCATGTGGTTTCTTTCCTGTTTGTGATACTTTAAATTAATTTATCGTCACGTACATAACAAAGAAATAGACAAAAAAATATTATTTTTTTCCTTGCTAATGCGGCAGACGATTGGACATTATCCCAAAATATATTAAAATACAATAAATGATATGTTCCTCAGACTGTACTATATTAACTGTACCATATTCTTTAGTATGTTCAATTAGATTTAATTTGAATATTTTCTTCTGCATGATTTTGTCTATAAAAATATCCGTTACAATTTTTTATAAATATATATATATATATATATATATATATATATATATATATATATATATATAAATTTTTTACACCAACCGCATATATTGATTGTTGTATGTAATATATATATATATATATATATATATATATATATATATATATATATATATATATATATATACAGGGTTACTAGAAAATAATCATTCATTTTCAAAACCCGATTTATTCAAAAGTATTATACTTACAAATATGATTGATATATGAAAATAACCACAAAATATTCGAGTTTTATGCTCACTCTACAAATGTTCTATGTGTGCCCCCTTGGTCTCACTACACACGTCCAGGCGGTAGTTCAATTCATTCCAACATTGAAACATTTATTCGTACATTCATTCGTACTTTTTAACTCGTTAGGATAACTGAAAGATACTGAACTAGTGTTGCCACGCTCCCTGGTGAACAAAGACACCTGGTGGCGTGGCAGCACTAGTTCAAGTTTGTACACCAGGTGGCGTGGCAGCACTAGTGACCGCAGTTTTGTTGGCTACTTTATTATGACAGCACCATGCAGATAAGCCAGCATTGTTCCCTATGAGGGGACATCACGGTAACGACCGAGCATTATTCGGTATTTGAAACCAAAGAGTGGAAGAACAGCACGCTAACAACTATTATATCATGCGGGTGGCAATTTTTAAAAGCATCCAGAAAGATTTTTATTACAAAAGCCAATTTTCGATCGCACTGCAGTTTTAAATTCGCCAGCCAAAGAGGAAGCTTTAAATATTTACAAATGATTGGAATAAAGCATAATATAAACAAAGCAGCGTTTAGATAAACGCGAGTAGATTCATCATATAAAATATATTCAAAACCAACTGTTGAATAAATCCCCAAAATAACATCTATTTCTTTGAACGCAGTTCAGGAATTCTCTTAAACTTGAAGTCAACAAATTACCAGTTGTCAGAATTATAAAATTCCCAGAAATTCAAATCCAATTTTCTTTAACATAACTTGACTCGGAAATAAATTCATTTGCAACTCTATAACTTTTAACTCCGAATATCCTGGCAAATATTTGTCACTAACAATAATTAAGGACGTATACACGAACTCAGCTATAAATTTATATTTTGTGGAAAATAACATTCCGTAGTTAATTTAATTCAAAGGCTGAATTTAAAATAAATTACTTTTAATTGGAAAGGTTCGCCGCAAATAAAACCCAGTCACGAACGTAAATATTTGATAAACCTGCATCATCAAACACATTAAGTTGTTTAATGTAATTTTATACTGAAATGAAAGCTTAAATCTAATTTTATAACTAGGCAACGCGATATTCGTTGAATTATTAACTGCAATGAAGAATTCGACCTGATTTCAATTTGTCACAGAAACGGAATTTTATTTTGATATACTTATTTGAAAGTTTGGGCCCTTTCGATTTATAATTGGAATTCAATAATTGGAACTGATAATTCCTAATAACTTTGGAAAATAACTTCCCAGAACTCAAAAAAGAGTACTATTAGTAACTCTTTTTTTTTGATCAGGTTCCTTGTGTTAAAAGTTCTGGGATAAACGTCTATCTAAACTTTGGATTACGAGCCACAAAGCACCACAATATAAGTTATATCCGTTTTACTGAAAATAAAATTACTTTACCGTAAGAATGAGTTTTTTTTCTTCAAACCAACAGATGGCAGCAAAGAAACTTAAATTGAATATGATTTTATCTAACCTTTACCCTCTGAGAGTTTTAGACGTGTTTTTCTGTCACATATTTTCAGTTTGAAAACTGCTTTAAATGGCACAATTCAATTTTGACACCTTTGAATACCAAACAAGACTACGAAAGAATGCATCAGAAACTTTTTTTTTTTCCAGCTGAAATAAAGAGACACAAAAAAGTCTCAAAATCTTAGACGGTTTATGATGAACACACTGGCAATTACAGACAAAAATACCACCAACTCTATAACATGTGGAGCGATTTCAATAAAATTTGTTTATTCTGTTCCTACTCTTATCAAAAATACCGTATGCTTAGAAATATGGAATTACTCTGCTGTGTGTTTACTAGTATATATTTATTGAACTATTTGGTAACGACACTAGTTTTCACGTGATGTAGTCAAAATCACGTGAATAGCCGCATTAGGCAAAATGGCTGTATTGCAACATTAAAAGAGCAATTTGCAGACACACAATTTGTAGTTCAAGATTCTCATAGACTGAAATCATGATATTACAAAGGTCAACATGAATACCCTTTTCTCTAAAACAAATTTATTGACAAAATTTTAAGAAATGTCAATAATTGGGCTAATGGGCTTGTTTATTTACACGACCAAAGCAGTATTAATTTAGTCCACCAACAAATACGGAATTTTATGTTAAGTAGATTTATTCAAGTGCATTAAATCAGGACAGACTGTGAATATGTACAAACTCTTCTAATCCCCTAACAATCGACAAGGGGAAATGACCAATTGAAACAGAACTTCGGAAATGTATGCAACAGTCGGAATTCAATTTATATAGTTAAATATAAAAATAAAATTGTATTATATTCTTTATATATTATACATGGTTATTTTGCCGCCATAATTAAATTAGTGGTCTATGCAAGATCAATTACTTTGTATAAGACAAACTATGGTTATCAGCCGGCTTAAGAGATAAGGAAAAATCAGTTAAAGACTGATGAAATCTTTATGTATATGACCTCATTGAAATAGCTGTTTTATAAGTTCAAGAATATTATAATTTGATTTTGCACATAAAGGTCCTAACAACTAATGTATGTGGGATGTTGGGTGACATTTGGTATTTTAGCTTATTTTCTGTGTTTGCCTCCCATATTTCAATCGATTTTGAATTTCTGTAATCAACCTGGCTTCGTGAAGACATAAAAATCTTTATATTATTTTCATTTTGCTAACTTATCTATCTTTCGGCAATAAATTAATCTAGCTACAAATTAATAAATTGATTTTCAGATTAATTTTCTACATGATTATAGCGACATTTCTATCTTCTTTAACACAAATAGTATCTAATCATAATTACGATATTAAATCATAATTATCCGTTATTCATATACGTAGAGCTAGAGAAGAATTTTCCTATGAGAAACGGCAGTTTAATTCCTGTTACGCTTTCTTGGGCAAGACAGCAAAGACTGGAGGCATATTAATAATATATTTTCTTTGCAAGTTACAAATATCTCACATGCACTTTTTTTCTCGAAAGCCCAAAATGGAAGCTAGTTAATTCTATGTAGGATACGAGATTTCTAGGAATGTCTTATGAATGTCTGTAGCTAAAACACGAAAAACCTAAATACTTGTTATGCATTCTTCAAGCTGTTATTTGAACTTCTTTATCATGTCATCTCATGTGAACTTGAAATGAGAAACTATTTTAATGTAGGATTACGTTCCTCCATAACAGTCCTCCGGAAAACAAAATTTCAGACGCTAAAACCGTCCGTCGTCGCGAGTTATAACTTTGGCAGCGCGCCAAACCCAGTCTGTATCGCTTGAGTAAGCAGTAAACAGTTAAACAGTAAAGTACCAAAATGCGTGAAAATTTTGACATATATATACGAGGGTAGGCTGAAAAGTAATGCACACATGCTTGTAGAGCGCGAACAAAAAGAAATAGCGAGATCGGGAAAAAAAAACATTAAAGTACAATTCTTAAGCTTCAAAATCATATATTTATTTTTCAACACAGTCACCGTTAAGGCTAACATATTTATCCAAACGTGTAACAAGTTTTCTCATTCCGTCACTGAAAAGTTCTTTCGACTTTTCTCGAATCCACGACTTGACAGCTGCCTTCACCTCATCGTCCGAGGTGTAATAATTACCCTTGAGGTCTCTCTTGAGTAGAGGAAAAAAATAAAAATTGCAAGGCGCAAGATCGGGGGAATAAGGAGGGTGAGGAATCGGTTCAAACTTCAGGTTTCGCAGAGCCTCTCCAGTCCGACGCTGTTCTCGCCTGTGAGACGGCGTGGTACCCATCGAGCACAGATTTTACGGTATCCCAGTCGTTCTATAATGAAGCAGACACATTCCTTGGATACTCCAATATGGTTTCCGATACGCTTTTGAGTGATTCGCCTGTCAGTTTGAATCAAATCGTCGACGAGTTTGCGATTTCCATCGTCTGTGGCAGTGATCGGACGTTCGCTGCGTGTTTCGTCAACAATTATGGCTTTTCCAGGCTCGCAACCACGAAATTTTATTACCCATCGATTTACAGTACCCCTATCAACATCATCATCACCAAAAACAGCCTTTAAATGACCATGAATCTCAGTAGGAGTCACTTTTTCTGCTGTTAAAAATTCGATAACAGCGCGCTGTATAACTCGCCGTTGACATAGCACTAGAACACGTTTCTATACTACCGCTTTTCAAAATACACTGGTTGAACACAACGACTTAAAACTTGCGATGAGTATTGAGGGGGAATGTAACTTCCATATGCCACTTGCCGTGGTTTTGAAGCTCATTTCGTTCGTGCTCTACAAGCATGTGTGCATTACTTTTCAGCCTACCCTCGTATATATATATATATATATATATATATATATATACATACGTACATATATATAAATATATTCCACACATACATACACATATACATACAAAAGAGGTAAGAAACGATAAGTAATCCTACGTTAATAACCCGCGGTAGTTTCGTTAGAAGAGACTACCTAAAATTATTTTAACTAAACCCTAGCTACATAGAATCCTATCTATGGCCTAAGAATTAGCACTCAATACATTTTAAAACTATTTCAAAGCTGATTTTTTTCGTTGACCCCTCTGACGTGCAACCGAAGTGATATGCTAATTTTTCTCTAATTTTTACAATGCTATTTGATTATTAATAACATTAAGTTTTCCATAAATGTCCCTATTAAGGACCTGGCAAAGGGGATTTTTAATGCTGTGTCAGTGACAAATTGTTACATGGATAAAAAATGTGATAATTTTTTTTAAAATTCAACCATGGATTAATCAATCATCTTCACTTGTTTATCATCCACTGGTCTTTACAATTACGATGATCCTGATATCTGTAAACTATCGTTTCGTGATTGTTAGCTGTTTATTGAATTCACTAAATGCTTCAAACGCTTATTTTTCCTTTTCTTTCACCTTTAAATTTGCTTAACTAAACGGGGACTTTCTATCTTTGCCACAAACATTCCTCAAAATTTACATTGCTTCGTTACGTACGAAATCTTACAAACATGTATACTCTAAAACTGGCGTATCCAACCCGCGGCCCTTGGCAACTTGCAATACGACCCCACACGAACATAAACTTTATAAGATTTATCTTTCTTAAGAAAAATATCCCTTTCTTCATAATTTCATCCTATTTACATCATTGCTTTCTGGAAGTAGCTACATTTGTGAACAACTATTACCTTGAGGCTTCACGAAGATTTTCAACAATTTCTTTCGAACGTGGCATTGAAGCATTATTTTCGCGGAAACAAGGTCATATATCTCACTAGTTATAAGTTTATGATGTTCTCTCTTTAATGATATAACAAAAAATAGAGGGATTTTTGTTATTTATATATATACTTGTAATATCACAGGGTCGTGACCTGTTGTTATTAACTACGGCTGAAATCGTATCTCGTACACTGGTTGTAAGTTCGCCAATGGGGCGGTAATTAATTAATTAAATAGATGGGCCCAACTCTCAAGAATGATACTGAATATACATATATACACTTTATTTATACATATCTATATACATTCAAACTTGTAACACTGAGCATAACGCTGAAACATTAGTTATGCTAGGAATTTACATATATATATATATATACAGTCTTATCCGATCACTATATTTTAAATCATACGATGTCGCCGGCCCTGGCGGGTTAGAGGCGATTATGTAAAGAGGCGGTATGTGAATTGATATTATACAAAATGCTCACCCATTTGTCGCAGCCGTCTACATCGAATTCACCGATAACGCTGGTCCATAGTAGTACACAAAGTTCACACAGTGTTCACAGAGTTCGTGGATACAGTTTGTTCACTGTAGCGTCGCGGTGTATCATCGTCCTATTAATCCAGTTCACTCTATTGGGACTGAAGAGTTCGGGGTCCTTTTATGTCGAAGATCACTTATGAAGACTCCTCGGACATTGCTCAGCACAGGTAGCTTCTCTTACACTATGCGGGTCGGTCAGCCTTGGTGGGCGGTCAATGTTGCTCAGCATAGGTGCCTTCTCTTCCGATATGCGGGTCGATCAGCACTGATGGGTGGTCGTCTGGGTGTCCAACTCGCTAAGCGACGGTGCGTATCTCTCTGGTATCGGCTTAAACTTAATGGTAGTGTCGTCTCTTCTCCCTCGGCACTACGTAGACATCTATGGGCAATCGCTACTTCTGCAACTTCTCGTCGCTGATTATTCTATTTCGCGTCCGGAGCTAACGCTGTTCAATCCGTACGTATTATGTAGTTGCGTAGGACCGGCGTCTTTCTTCTAATAGTATACAGTGGGTCTCTTCTCAGCCCTGTGGCAGCTTATTTTTTGTTGAGTTTCGTAAGTTAGGGCTCTCGTCGGCCCGTTGGCAGCTTACTGTTTTATCATCTTTTTTTTAAAGGCGCTCTTTTTACAAATGTCTCATCATCTTGTATATATTCTTCTCCATCCTCGTCTCATTGGTTCTCGCTTCCTCGGTCCCTATTCGCTCGCCACTCTCTTGTTTATAGAGGGGGCGGATGAGATTAGCTCTCATAGGTTATTCTTGCCTCTTGCCTTTCGCAATTACATAAGTTCTGGCTCCGATTGTGTCTGGTAAAACTTCCCATCAGACGGCCCCACCAGCTCGACCTCCGACCTCAGATATACGGCCGTTGACAACTTAATTTCTACGTTTTTTATGGTACCGTAAATCTGGCGTTATAAAAATGTCGGGACTGTAAATTTGCTTGTCCACGCAAGCTGGGTGGCCCCTTAACAATTTAGGTTTCTGTTGTTTTCACATTCCGACTCTTTACAATACTCACTGTTTTGTATATTTTACACGCGGCCCTAGGTTCTATTTCCGCCCTCAGTGAGAAACGGGAAATCCAAAAGGTTAGATACCCCTGCTCTAAATCATTTCGTTTTCATTTTCAGGAGACAAAACCCTTTTAACTTAACCTTTTGTCTCAAAAGTGCCTCTACAAAGTAATCCTTTTCTTACAGACGCTATTTCTTACTACCTCCTCCCGTTTTACCCTTATGTGCTTGAAATCAAGTTTCTGTGTATTGGAGTACACAGAAGAATAGGGGTGCTATGTCACGGTAGCATTTTCAAATACCCAAAATTTTTGCATGAATAAATATTGAAAAAATCATAGGCATTTTAAAGATAAAGAGAAATTTCATTTAAAATTTTAATTAAAAAATTCGTTCGAGATTTTAAATACACCCCAAGGAGTTAATGGTTAAATTAATTATCTTTTATGCTTCTGTTAAATGTCGCCAAGTGTCTATAAGCAATAAAACTTATTTTATAGGAAATTTTGGCTAACATTTGTTTTCAGCGTAGCTGGTACTTTGTCTCGAGGATATTTATTCATACACACCCCTAATTTGTTGGTTACTTTACTGTATCAAAACCCTACAGATGAATCAACACTACTCATCTGAGGGACAACCTAAGGACGTCCATGACTTATCCGGGAATCAAACCCGAACCCATTTTAGTAGAAGCTATAGACACTAACTTGAAACAGGCAGAACCGCAAATCTGTCAAAGTGAAGACAATAGAAAGCTAATGCTAAAAACATACTTCCCTATCAGGCACTCGTTATGAGAATACAGAGTGCAATGATATTAAAAATAGGGTTCATATTGAACAACTATTATACCCAGACTCTTTTCATACAAATTTCCTTTTCCATCTGGGAATCTCGGCAAAGTTCCACCATTTTATTTACTTGCACGGATATTTTGGGAATTCAAAGGATATTACAATTCAGAGAAACCGATCGATTTCTTGATATTCAAATTTCATATCACAAGTACCAAACTGTAGAAATATGTCGATTCGAAGAAAAACTCCTATATCATCCGATCAATCTTGTGAATATCTTTTCACGCGTTTGTTATATATGTATATATCAGTTAAACTTATATATGGAGTGCTCAGAATTATATTGAGAACCAACTCTTTTTTGGCCACTTCAAACTAACACTGTTATGATTCAGTAAAACACCATATTTTTCTGTTCAAAGGTGAATCAAGTCCGTAGTATAAATTTCACGTTCTTGAAGCAGGAAAAACAAACAATAGTCATTGGTTGATTGATACAGATGTTCAACTTGGAGATCACTTTTCACAGAACGACTCTCATAGAATTTCTCCACTTTCACTCTGAACCTTCCATTATATCAATGATAGAGATCCTTGAAACTAATGAGAGAGAATAGATAGCTTTTTCCTACAGGTTGCTTTGTGAAATATTTCGCATTTTGTGTTAATCATAAGAACCTTATTTGAGTACTTATATTATTATTATGTTACCTTACTTGAGTAAAAAAAATTAAATGATTTTAACGAATGATAAAATCTTAAATGATTTCTTACGAATCTGAAAACCTAGACAACAATGTCTTATTCTTTTCAACGACGTACAAAATGCAGTTCAAACATATTTAGCATTATGTTTCAAAACCACATTTATAATGTGGATATTCCATATTAATGGTTGGGTTTGGGAAGTAAGTACTCTAAATACTATGGCCAAAATGAGTAATTACTAGACTAAGAGCATAAAGGTACTGCTTATAGCATGCAACTTTGTCAATTATATTTAAGGGTCATTAGAATTTTGGTTGGGGTTATCCTTTGCAACACGAGGGCTAAACAGTCTGAAACCTCCATATATTTTTTGGTGTATGCAGAATAAAATAATAATAATCGAAAATCTAATAAAATTCCATATTGCATTTAATTTAAAATTAAACGAATGAAAGACAGTTGCCGAAATAAATAGCAGGGCTACCTTTAATAGGAAAAATAAGATATTTAAATTCAGTTCTACCGCTAGATCAAGCAGCATTTTTACCATCAAATTTCTGGAAAAAAATTACAATTATCTAAAGTACCTATATTTGTTGCCACATATACCAATTCGAGTGAAAATCTGATTAATGTGAAGAAGTGAAGCCATTCAGTTATGACATTAAACAGAGAATTTATGATAAATTTACGGTACAATGCTAATATAACGTTTTTCCTTTTAAGTATATTTTAACAGCATGAGAGATATTTTCTTATGACATGTTTCTCAAAAACTTATTCTCTAACCGTCTAACCAATTAGTAAAGCTTAATTCCTATTTATACTATATACTGACACTTCTACTTTCCATACCCAATGACCCCAATTACCCAGCAAAGTTGTCCAGTATTTAACCACCTCTCAACGAACTCCTTTATGTATTTTTGTCTTAAAATTGGAAACTTCCGCATCTTAATGTCATTAAAATGTAAGATTAAGATGCGGAAATTTTCCAATTTTACCAAACTTTTTCTTATTACATTTTACTCTCTAGAGCAAATAATATTTAACATTTTTTTCCCAAAAATTTGAAAATAGTGGTCAAACCAAAGAGCTTCATGCAAAAAAAAAATTATCATATCTTCCAAAACAATAAAAATAAATAATTTATCGGGAAATTCTTAAAAATCCTAAATTTTCATAGACATTAAAATATGTAACTCAAGATTTATTTTTAAACAGACTTATTGTATCAGACTATACAACTATCATTTACAAAAGAATTTTTGAGAACACTATAATCTTCAGATAATTTGAAGTTTTGATAGCTGTTAGATAATTCTTAATAAATACGTTACTTAACTATAAATTCGACAGCATTTTTGAAGTCTTTCACGAATATTTACCCTTCAAGTACAAACTTCTGTACAATTTCTGCGGTCTTCAAGAACAAATTCATCACTTTAATTCTTCATTATGTAACGATATTTGAAATTCATATAAGTGTAACTTCTCTTACTGAAATACTACAACTAAGCACCTGATTAAAGAGAATGCCGTTTCTTTGGAATAATCGTAAGTCATTGCCGCGGGTACCGTTAAATTGAATTCTTCACGTGCATTAGTGCATGCGCTTGTCAATTATGCACCTAATTTCCACACTTACTTCACGCTGTTCGTCCTAATCTCACCTCGACCATATCATTCCATCAAGACCTATGGAAATTTCTGATCTCAGGGTTCGTACGGGGAGAAACTTGCATTCCAACGAACGTCGATCGATACACAAGAATTCAAATTTGATTTCCGAAATGCCAATCTGATCCACGAAAGTAACTCATTTTTGAAGGCAGACCAGAAGGAGTTCCAAAGGGAAATATTCTACCAAGGCACAACAATTTTGTTCCAGCATGATTTGTAAGGTTTATATTTGAGGACGATGTTTATTTCCTTTTTAAGAGGATTAATATTCGCGTTAGCTGTTACTATAATACAGGGTGCGGCACAATAGACTCCCACATTTCAAAGGGTAATTAAAAATTGAACGAAACAATTTACAGAAGAAACGCTTTATATTTTCGAAAAGTTCTAACAATCCAATACTTTTCCACAGCATTTTGAAAATAGCATTACTCGGGCCGCGCCCGTAATTTGCCATGCAAATTACGGGCCGAAGTTTGAACGGAAGTTACGGCCGAAATTTGAACTGCCGAAGCTGTTCTCTAAAGTTTTTAATCGCTCTATTGGTCATCTCTGGGGGAATGGATGCAACTTCTTCTCTAATAGCGGACATACGGACTCAGTGCACATTTTCCCGTGTTCTAATGTTCCAATTACGACCACTTGGTTTCCTTTGTAATGCATGCCCACTTTCTCTCATGTTTGAAATGCATCGCAGTATTGTTTTTCAATCAGGAACGGAAAAACGAATCATTTGCATAGAACCCGAAGCACCTTCTGAATGCCCTCCGTATCGTGGTTACAGAATCATTGTTTTTAAAGAAAGCATCGATAACGTAACCACGAGGTTCACCTGACCAACTCTTGGTGTCTACTGACAGCTAGAATATCCGCCCGAACTGTTACCAACTTCCGCGCTGGCTTACCCCCACCACTAACTTATGAGTGACCTTCAGAAATGCGGGAGTCCATTCTACCGCAACCTGTGCTACTAATAATAATGCTTATTTAAATCTAGCGTGAGACATTCAACCTAACAAGACCTTTTTGGGATTGGCCTCTATTCACTGGTCATAATGAATCCAAGGTAGTTTTAAAGCCGTGCAGAATAGAAGTTTAATATAAATGTAATTTATTCAACAATTTCATTCCATTCTTGTTATTAATTACTCTGCAATCGCAATTAATTGTTTCTCGTTATTTTGATAAGTAACTTGTTTTAGCTAAACAAAGGTTATTAATGCATTGTTCGTTGATTTTCCATCCTTCAAAAGTAATTAAACATTCTCCTTTAATTTGCTCCGGTTTAAAGTAACAATACAGAGTTATTACCATTTATTTAACATAAAATAATATTCCTTAAACTAAGGATTCCTCTTTCGGACGTCAAATGTTAAAAGATATTTCAAATAAACTGATCTTTTTTCGGATGTAATGTTTAATAGGCAATGAAATAAGTTTTAAAGTATGTGTAGTTCCGATAAGCTACCGTTAGTATTTTTGTTACCTTTACTTGTGACTTTTTACAAAATTTGTTTTGTACGAGCTAATTTAATTTTCGGCTAATCATAACTTTGAATAGCTCTTTCGTCAAACATTAGCAAAATCTTTTAAGATTTCCAAACGGCTGTTAATCATAATAACATTAAAATATCTATATATATATTATTTCTAAGAGATTTTTTTTTGTTTTATCCCTTTTTCTCCCTTCATACTTAACCAAAATCGATAAATGAGGTACCATTTTAAAGATCTTCGCTTCGTACGAAGTGTTAATTTAGAATTGCACATCTTATTGTTTGTTTAAAAATCGAAGTATAAACATTATAAGGCAATTTTCTTCCCCTAGATGGCACGCGCTAGCTTTTTTTATTTTACTATTATCAATTGCACTGAACTTTTAAATTTAAAAATATTTGCTTTTATAATCATTCTGTGATTTCATTAATGAGTTTCTTTATTGGCAACATCCGCGTACGTGTACATTATTCTTTTTGCAGGGAAAAACCATATATATTATTTCTAGAAAGGGATTTTTGGCGACGATCCTTTTCTCTCCCTTCATACTTAACCAAAATCGATAAATGGGGTACCATTTTAAATATTAAGTTCTCCGCTTCTGACGAATTGTTGTTTCAGAATGACACATTGTATTCTTTGTTTAAAAATTGAAGTGAAAAATTGAATTTTGGCCCTAAAGTCCTTTACCTGGATGCTTCGAAACAGAACGGTCAAATAGTGTGTACAAAGAGGTTTTGTAATGAAAATGTCACATTTTCCACGAGTTTGTGTCATATTTAAATTTTAATAATGTCTACAAAGGTGTTTTGACGTTTACATATCTCATGTTCCCCTGTTTTGTCTTATGCTTCACCTCCAATATTGTGGGCAAAAGCGTTTTGTAATTGGTTTTGTATTATCCTTACGCACCATTGTTATTTGACAAATAAACAATTGCTACAAATGAACCTGTTCTTCTTTCATCCTACTACAAACCATCAACCTCGCTATATAATTTATCGTATTTTAATCGCATGCGAAAGGGTCGCAAGGGTCATCTAGTACCATTTATTCATTTAGCACACCTGTCGCCCAGTGGCTAAGTGGTTAAGGCATCAGCCTGTTACGTCAGGGGCGCGGGTTCGATTCCCGCTTTAAAACCGTCATTTCATTTTAAAACCTTATTTTTTTAATATAAGTTTACCATACGTTTAGAAACATAAGACTTTGTTGCATTCTGGGGAACCGATTAGTCTTCCGGCTGATAAAGGAGAAAGGGGAGCTGTAACCCATTATCCATCGCCGGTGTCATCGTTTGTTAATAAAAATTCTGCCGTGATTGTGTGATTTGCGTTTGTATTTCCTTGTATTCATATGTACACCGGACTGGGGTGTAATGTCGTCAGCCCCCAGGAACATTAGCCCCCCCCCCAAAAAAAAAAAAAAAAAAAAAAATTTAGCACACCTGACCCGATATTTACACTTTATATACGAGCGACGTAATATTCTGTGTTTAATGTATAGCGCTTACCTAAGGGCAACGAAAATTTCAGTTTTTACTACGCATGTATGTTTTTTGGGAGTCGGAACAGTTTCACGAGCTTGAAGCAAGCTTATTAACATGTGATGCAGTCCTAAACAGTCATTTACTTTTGCTTACGTTTTTGAATCTGAGATTTCACGAGTTATTTAACTATCTTTTATGTGATGATGTCGATAAATCGACATTACTGCAATGATCAGCAATATAAATCAAAATGTTTTATTATTATATTCAGACGACATAATGTTATATAACTTCTAGTATGTCTACTGTAATTCAGGAAATTTCCCGAATGCAGGCCGCGGCACGTAGCTTAAGGGGACAGGGATTTTCAACCCAAAATTTTTTAATTCTCAATTTTTAAATGTATATACAGAAAGAGAATAATTAATATTCTTTTTACCACAGTGAAGACCCTTAGAATCCAAAATAAGGATTTTTTTGGCACAATAAGGCCTGTTTTCGAAATTTTTTTCAAAAATTAAAACATTATTCAAAATGCTCTATGCGTATTCTTTATCAATTTAAAACCTCATTTTTTAAATATAAGTTTACCATACGTTTAGAAACATAACTGTGCAATGATATTTTTTTCTCGTATGAATCTAAAGGATTAAATAACTTTTTTTTAATTCTTCCTGTTATTTTTTCTTGTTTTTGAATGTTTTTACTTTATTTCATGGTCTATAAATCTGACAAATATTTGAGGTTTCACAAAGAACAATGTTCAGTTTTTTGACAAACACTTCAACTAACAATACCGAGAAATTTGGAAGAAATCGGAGAAAAAATGAATGCGCATGGAGAACTTTGAAAAATTCTAGCATATTTGAAGAGTTTTTCGAAAAACAAATCTTATTCTTCCACAAAATACTTATTTGTCAATACTAATGGAATTAAATGCAGTAAAAAAGAACGTTTATTATACTTATGTGGCGTATTGAGTAAAATTTTGAAAATTTAAAAAACGAGACTAGAGGTCCTTTCTCCTCTTAAGATGCACAAAATACTCCACTTGCGATGTGTTAATGAAAGTGGCTTTCATCAGATACCATATTTTTATAAAGATGGCTGTATTGCGGGTATCGTTGGCTGTATTGAATCGTAATCCAGGAAAATCTGTTTAAGAATTGCAGAGAATGTAAGAGCATGTGTAATGCGCATGTGTGTAAGAATATATGTTTTTAAGTGTGAACAAAAAATGTAAATTTTTCATTACTTTAACATTTTACGATTGAAGAAACTTGTGGATGAAAGTGTTATGTCCCAATTTTTTAAAGAATAGTTTAAACGGATAAAGCTACTTTGTGTCTACTTCTTGCACAACATCACTGAATATCTGATAAATATAATGTTCTCGCGACTGATAAATGGGTATTCAGTGATGCTATGTGGGAGATAAACATATAACTCCTTTGAGTTTGTTTTAAATTTTATTTTATTTTATTTATTTTTTTAATTGTGTTATAACACCTTCATCTACTCGTGTCTTCTATTTCCTACTTACTTTAATGGAAAAACTATCAATGAGAAAGAAGAAATTTACGGATTCTAAACCAATTTTTATATGCTAGAGTGTATAAGTCAATGCACCTATGTAATATTTTATTTCCTGCTTGAAAATTCCCTTTGACTGAAGTGTAATTATAAATCAGCTACATACTACATAATTTTAGAGACAGAAGTCAAGGGAATCATGTTAAAAAAGAAACCGCATTTCCTATAGATAGCTATAATTTTATCTACATATACGATGAAAAATATTTTATTCCTTCAACACTGAAACTCTTGTGTATCAAGTAGTAGCATCCAAAGCGCCGTGCCGTAGCCTCAATTAATGGAAATTCTCTCCTTATAAAATGAGTTAAAAGGAAACGAGTCTCGTTAAAAGTTTTATGAAATTCCTCATAAAGTATACGCCACTTTAGACTTAAGTCAATTAAACATAAGTCAAGAAAAATGCCATCATTTCATGTTTTATTACTGCCATCTGTAACCTAAAATAAGAATCATTTGTAAATAATTTAATAGAGAAAAGTATTTTATACCTCAATTATTTTATATCTGATTACATCCTAAGAATGAGAAAACAATCTTATTTAAAATTAAAAAAAACTGGAAACTCAGCATTACTTGATTTTTTATGCTAACATTATACATATACGAATACTAAACTATTCTTGAAATATACTAAATATACGAATGAAATATACGAATACTAAACTATGCTTGAAATTTCAAGCATAGTAATATGCATAAAATATACATATTACTATGCTTGAAATATTAAAACATATTCACTATTTTACAAAAAATAATAAATAAATTCATCATAATAAGGCTAATTTATTATGCACCGTAGTTCCTGAATGCCTTATAATTTTACTAAATCCTTGAGTTTGATTTTAGTAAGCCAACTTCACAAAATAATGAACAATAGCCTCTCGTGTGTAAGAAAACTTGATATGAGAAGAAATGTAATAATGCAAGTTCCATTAAAACATGACCTTAAGTTACGCAGTTATAAATTTTTCAATTACATTTTTATAGTATGTTCATCAGTATGTTTAAACTACATTATGATTAAACATGGCATGTTCATTTCAAATACCATTGCTGCCACCTGTCGACTGAAGCAGGAATGCTTCACCTGGCTGAATCGGAGTCCGATTCAGACAGGTGCCACCTCAGTTTTTACCAAGACTTTCTACTTCGTAGAAGGACTTTCTGGTCCACGGATTTAACGTGCGCATATCCGGCTTAGATACGAAGCTATTCAATGGCTTTCGTTGGGATTGAAACTTAGCGTCCTCCAAGACCAACGCATAATCACTAGGCTACTTCGGGCCAGTCAAGATGTTTCCTTGCTTCTACACCACCCTGCATTAGGGTTAGGCCACCTGGGCATGAAGTTTGGAAATCATTTTCATCTCCGCGCACTCTTGCTTTCTTGATACAGCGAAGAAATGTGCAAGCAAAAAAAGCCTTATACATCTAGGCTAACTGACTTTATCTCAGGCTGGTTTCACTGTAAGGGGCTTAATAATAAAACACAGAGTAAAGTAAATTCGTTAATGATGAAGACATCTCGTCTTAAAAATTTAATGAACAATATCTTCAGTTAACATACATCAAGCTAGCTAACAAGTTACATGGTGACTTACTTATATATATAGCACAATTACATACTCAGTAAAAGTAAAGTCAGATACCATGCTGACGTCACAACCAATCAGCTATTATTGCATAGTCGTAGGACTTTGAAAGTTAAAGTAATATTGTTATGACCGAAAATAAAGGTTAATTCCAACTCTTTATTTACATCTTATTTACATTTTATAATGAATGCAAAATCTTACACACACGCTTCCTGCTCACCAACCCGTTCATGTTCTCCGGTTTCCACACCTCGCTCACCAAAGGACGTGAGCCGCGAACTTTACAGAACCCAACTTAGTTTCTAGCGCAGCCTGGTAACACATGTATTCGAAATGATAGTAGGCTGCGCACAGTAACTTAAGCCGTGCAAAAGCACTTGTCGTGAAGACATTCGCCTATAATATACCGCAGTTTTTCGCTGGCCATTTTATTATGGGGGCACGATATAGGTGGACCAACAATGCCCCTTATGAAGGGACGACACAAAAGGAAGTATTTTAGTGGCGTGACCCTGGGATTCGATCCGAACACCTTAAGTACCGAAAGCCAGAGCGCTGTACCACAAGGCCGCCACAGGCCGTGCGTAAAAAAAAGTACAAGAGTTTTAATATGCAGCACTTAATTTTTTTTTAAATGTTTGAAACAGACGCTGATCGAAATGTGCAGATAATAAATTTTTCTACGGAGGCGCAAGTGTCATTTAAGAACTTTACTAGTAATTTTTCTTTGAAAAGAGGATTTTTTAAGTATGCAGAACCTGACTCTCAATCCTTTTTTACACTAAACTCATTCCCATGCGTCTGAAAACTTTGCACAATGTAATAATTTCATTAACAGTTATAGAAAATTTCAGAATCCATATGTCATGGTCGAAATTTGCATTCCATCCGAAGATAGATCGATCGATCTGCAAGAATTCGAATTTAACCGAGAAGTACTCAATTGAATTGATTCGCGAAGTGAATTCATTCCATTCGGTATGTGTTCCCCGAGGCAGATAACTCCGATTTGCGAACTCTCAATAGAGTTCAATTTAAACGTAAGCAGGCGAATTCGTCAGCTGTCAATACATAAATTTTCCCGAAGGTGAGGAACGAGTTTGCTCCAGATATGTTTTAATAAGAAATAATACTTCTTTATTCAGTAAATTCAATTCAGCCACCAGGGAATCTATCAGTTGTCAATAATGATAAAAGCTGGAACGGCCGCGTTCGATTTTAACGATCGCAAAGGAGTAAAACTTGTTGACGTTATAACTATTCGTCTGCCCAGTTATTATCAGAGTGGTCTGCGCCATTTGGTTTGAAAATTCCTTTTGGCATTTGTGATTTTACAAAGTTAATTGCGTTTAAATCGATAGGCTGGTTTTCCAAAGCGATACGTTTCAAGCGAAGTACATGTACGCAGCATTCGTCTAGCTCGTTAATTTTGAGCCTATATTTTTTTAAACGAAAATTAAAAGGTGAAATTGGTCTGCTACCTATTAATTTCAGCCATCCTGACTATAATTTTCAATAAAACTGTGTAATGTCAAATTTTGAAGTAATTTAATTAATCTTTAAGGCATTAAACCAGGAAATGGATAGCAGGGTGTATTTTTTCGCGGATATATCGGAGAAGGGGAAATCTTTTAACTTGTAAACACACAATATTTCTCCCTAGTATCATGTAGTCATTCTATCAAGGATGAACAAAAGAGTTATAACAAGGGTCGAAAAGTAAATTATAGTAATTAAATAGCATCGAATCGTACCACATTCTGTCATCACGTGAACGAAAGACTAGCAATATGAGTGGAAAGATAAATTCCAGTTACACGGGATATCACCACGTGACCCTCAAAATTTTACATTAAAGGTGAAAGATAAATTATATTTGTTTAGGGATCAATAATTTATTATTAAAAATATTTATATATGAACATAATATTTGATGACTAGAAAACAGTCAGCTGCGGAAATGCGGGCATCGATTCGTCTGACATGACCATCTCTTCGTGTAAAATGCTGAGATCATGTGATCAGTAAACCGAACTTTGAATTTTTATTCTTTTTGGAGTCGGCTTTTGGTTTTCGTAGAGGGAAAACGGAAAGTAATATTGAAAAACATATTCTGTCGGCAAAAATGCCTATAATCAAGTCTATTTTTTTGTTAACTATTCGTATATTCAGTGGATATAAGTGCATCATGAAAGATGCGTATATGTGAACCAAATAATTCATTAAATCAGAATTCATCGGCTTTTGGTTATTCCTTTGTGTCCGAGTGCATAATTACTCTGTAGTGGAAAGAAATGGAGAGGTGAGTACAAAAATCAATTATTCTTTTGGTTAGTCCAGTAAAATCAAATTCTTAGTCGAATTACATTCTTTAATTCAACAATTTTAATTGAAAGATAAATCAATAAAAATACTTTCCTTTTTATCATTTCACTTTTTGTTTCGTTTCAAATCAATTAATTCATAACCCGGCTAGGATTTCGAATCCGGCCTGAGGATTTGAAACCTCCAGCGTCTGAGTAGAACGTTCCTCCAATACTCTGTTGTACGTCGTTTTCAACATCCAACATCTCTAGCCTGGCTAGTGATATACAACTACCTCATTTACTTATGCTGCTTAAGCTCTTCGCTTATACTGCTAGAGCCACCGCCAACCATTTTTCTTCATTAAAATCCCACATTGGCGGGAGTTGCATCAGCAAAAAAAAAAAAAAAAAAAAAGTTCGCCAGAAAAAAAAAGCGGTTGAAAATTAAAAAGCATTAAGCCTTTTGCTCTTCATCTCATTTGAAATAATTCCCCAGTAAGATCAATATATGAACCGCTCACTTACCAAATCTTATTTAGTCCAGGAACCAAAAGGTGGAGAAAAGTGATAAAATAAAATACATCGTTTTTAAAATTCCTTTTAAAGTGTAAGTTCAAATAAACATCGTAGAATGTATTATTACAGATGTAGAATACTTATAAGATAGAATATCCTTGGAATAATCATTATTATTATTACAATTTATGCATGACTGAGGGAGTTAATCGATTTCTCAATCTAAAACGAAGTAATGACATCAAATTCAGTCTTCATATTATTCTTTTACTAAAGAAATAAAATTAAAATAATTGTTTAATAATAAAGTACTTACTTCTGCAGCAGTTAGACTGTAACTAATTTATTTTACATTTTTGGGATGAAACAGTACTAAACAATTTACCATTATCATCAAGTACTTGCATCTGCATTTGAATTATATTATTTCAGCTATTAGAGTATGAAATTAACTTGATTGGATTGTAGAATAAATTACTTATTATTCGATGGCTAAAAATTATTTGTCATCTAGTGGTCATAATCCTTGTTATTTGGGATATTCATTATGAATATAAAAAGTTCAAGGAGTCAATCAAGTGTTTTGACACTAAAATCTAAAAAAAATTAAAAAATTGGACTTGATTAGGCTTGAGAATGGTTCGGGAGTAGTCTACATTTGTGTGCAAGGCCCGCCATCTTGGATAGTTTTGGCGCCAATTTTGGCGATTTTTACAAAATGTTATATTCCTGGGGTCAGTCAACCGCCGGCTACACCTTGAATATGCTAGCTGTAGCGATCAGTACAACAAACCTACCTCTTGCTGATGAAAATCTTAAGCGCAAATGGCATAACCTTTACATCACTGGGGTCCGACAACCGCCAGCTACGCCATGAGTATGCTGGCTGTAGCGATCAGTAAAACAAACCTACCGCTGACTGTAGGAAAATCGTAAGCGCAAATGGCCTAAGTGTTACATCACTGGAGTCCGTTAACTGCCAAAATGGGGAACAATCCAAGATGGCGGACCTTGCACACAAATCTAGACTCTCTCCAGTGGCCCATATATTACACCAATTTAGACACAACGATTTAAAATTATAATAATAATAATTAATATTATTATTGTTATTATTATTATTATTATTATTATCGTGTCAATGTTCTTCTTCTTAGTTGACATTACAGCCCGTGATGGGCCTTAGCCTGCCGCACAATCCCTTTCCAGATTACTCTATCTCCAGTCTTCCCCTTCCAGTTGGTTATCTTCAGACATTTTAGGTCATTCAACACATCATCTAACCATCTTTTTTTTTGTCTTCCCCTTGGTCTGTTGCACATTGGCTTCCAGGATAAGAATTTTGTCACTCGCTTATCAGTTTGTCTCTCGATGTGGCCGAGCCAAGATATTCGTTGTGCTTTAATAAATTTTACTATGTCTTTGCATTTTATGAGGGCTTCTATTTCCTTATTAGTTCTTATTCTCCATAGATTACTATTTACCTGAATTGGTCCATATATCTTCCTCAAAATTTTACGTTCAAATATTCTTAAGTTATTAATATCTTTTAATGTCAGGGTCCAAGTCTCACAACCATATGTTACCACAGGCCGGATAATTGTTTTGTATATCTTTAACTTGATTACTTTAGGGATTAGTTTATTTCTTAAAAGATGTCGATATGAAAAATAGCATTTGTTCCCTTTTAGGATTCTGCAATTAATCTCTTCTGAAGTAATCGTGTCAATGCGTTGAATTAAATTTCCAGTCCCTCAAATTTATAAGATTGCAATAAATTACGATAGTTAAAAATTCAGAAATTTTTGCCTCCATAAATTGCTTAAAAGATTAAATACAAAGTATAGATTTTCCAGTAGAGAGTTTCATATGAAACAAAATAACATGCATATTTAAAAAGATAAGCAGCATTATACATATTTATAACGTAGTATAAAATTAAAGTAAATTAAAATTTTAAATAGGATATTTTTATGCATTTAATAACTAAGGTGTTTGAAAACTAATTTTTAATAATTCTGTTTTTGCAAACATGCAAAAAACGTATTTAAATAATTAAAGGCTGTTGTTAACCTAACAAATTACCTCTTTTTTTAAAGTTCATTAAGTAAATCATACTATGTGATTGCCAAAGGTAGTTTAAGTTTTTTATTATATTCTAAAATACTCTTGTTTGCAATATAATTGGTAATATTATATTTAATTATTGAATTTCTATCTCTTATTGATATATTAGCATTTTTGCGTTGACTTCCAAACGTACAATTTTGGCGTCCTATATATTTACCAATAAAATGACCATCTGAAAATTTATTCATGGTGCCTATTTTGAAGAACGCGCCAAAGTTGCTTCCTAATCTACAATAATATCAATTATAATATCAATTAGGATTATAATTTTCATTATAGTTATAATATCAATTAGGACACGTATGCACATAAAGAGAACATTAAGCTATTAATATATTTAAATGCTAAAAAACTTTGGTTTGCTTTAAAATAATTTCACCTCTTCTAAATATAATAAAAACTTACAATGCATTATAGGCCTTATATATTCAGATGTAAGGGTACTTACGTATATCCCGTCGACTAAAAACTGTCGCTAAACGATATACAGTGGACTCTCGTTAATTCGAACTCGGTTAATTCGAACTTTCGGTTAATTCGAACTAATCCAAAGGCCCCAGAAAACTTGTATTGGAGTTAATGTTAAAAATATCTCATTAATTCGAACTAAATTTTTATCACTTCGGTTAATTCGAACTAAAAATTTGACCAAAAAAAATTCTTTTTCCTCATTTAATGGAGAAAATACACACTGTATTTATTATTTTGTGTGTCAAAATTTCTCTTCTGTGTAAAGAGGCACATGCCTGCATTCCTAGACTATTGCATGTCCGCTAAACGTTAGTAGCTATTGTCCTTCTTATTAGTGCTAAACGGAAAAAGCAATTTTCCTTTATTTGGATCGATTTTCTTAGAATTTCAGAAAAACTAGTCTTTACTACAGATTCTATGGAGCTGCGTGAGTTATAACTGCAGTGCAAACAAGTTAATGTGGTCTAGTTTTTCTTCCTCATTGTGTGGTGTGAATGTGTAAAAATTCAGGATGTCTACACGTGGAAAGTACAAAACCCCAACTTTGGAGACAAAGGTAGAAATTTTAAAGAAAGTAGAGAATGGCGAATGTAAAACAAAGTTAGCAGCTGACTATAGAATTTTAAAAAATGCCTTGTCAACTAATTTGAAAAACAAGGAGTCAATTTTAGATTCATGGGAAAAATTAAAATTTACTAGAGGAAGGAAACGCATGGGAAATGCGTCCCAAGAAGTTCTAGAAAAAGCTCTACTGCTATGGTTCCACGATGTTAGATCTCGAAATTTTCCGATAAATGGACCCCTAGTGCTGACGAAGGCTGATGAATTGACAATTAGAATGGGTATTGAAGATTTTAAATGCAGTGATGGAAGGCTTTCTCGATTTAAGTCAAGGCACAATATTTCTTATCAAACTGTATGTGGCCAAAGATCTGATGTAATCGAAGACGTATGCACTAATTTCGGTAGGAAACTGCCAGGGCTTTTCTCTACTTACCTGCCGAAAGATATGTTTAATGCGGCCATAATGGACAAAGCCATAATGGACTCTATTAAAACTCTGAAAGCATTTATTCAGATGGAACCTTCCTCTGAAAATGAATTGAAATGTTCACTTCAAATCGAGAAGATGGCTGAACAATGTAGGCATCATAAACAGAACCAAACATCCATTTTACAGTTTTTCCCCAAAGTGTAATTCATATTTTTAATAAAAGCTTACTTTATACTGCATATCTTCTGCTTCATTTTATGATTAAGGTTATATATTTTCTCTTAACATCGGATAATTCGAACTTCGGATAATTCGAACTTTTTTTCCGAGAACCTTTGAGTTTGAATTAACGAGCGTCCACTGTATATGATTTAGCACCACTAATGGTTAATAGTACAAAACATTAATGAGAATATTTTAAGAACAACTATCTTTAAACTTTTTTTAACGTAGTATTACGTTCCTCAATAACGGTCCTTCGGAGAGAAAAAAAATTATCCTGCGTCGCGAGTTATAATTCTGGCAGCGTGCCAAACCCAGTAGCAGTAAGCAGTTAAGCAGAAATGTACCAAAGTGCGTAAAAAAACAGGTAAGCAACGATAAGAAATCCTACGTTAATAACCCGCGGTAGTTTCGTTAGAAGAGACTACCTGAAATATTTCTTCTTCTGTGAGGATGCTTGGCACCGAATAATTTACTGTAATACACACATATCGAATGACTTTGAATCGCTTTATCTAGGGAGTAACAAAAAAAGGCTTTAATAATTTTAGTGTTAATTATGTTTTATTACTTTTCTAACTAGTATTTAAATATCTGATACTTTATATTTTAAAAGTCAGTTTTTATTCGTATTTAGTTTCAGTCAATTATTTATTTATACATTATGAACAGACTAAAAACAAGGCAGAAGCAAATCATGTCGAACATGAAAGTAACAAAGCAGGTGTAAATGCAACGCAGGGAAGCCCACAGTAATCCACATGCTTTTCGCATGAGGTTCACGAAAAGCATTCTTTTATATACACCAAACAGTGCCCCTGTAGGACAAAAATAAGTCAAAATAAGATAAGCAGTACGGCAGTGAATATGCAAATACGGACACTACCGTAAACAAACTTTGCATAAATTTTTAATGTCTCATGAAAAACTTGGCGTTTCTTTCAGTAATATCCAAAGCATTGTTGGCTGTAAATCATACCGTTTGGCGACAGCTTTTGGTCGATGGGATAGATACGTAACTACTGATGTAAGAAACCTCTATTCCCAAATTAAATGAAGAAATCTAATATTTTTTGTGTGTTTCGACGTAATATGCCGCAAATGTAATGTTTATTATCTATCCTTTGAAAAGATATTTCATGCACCACCAAGAAAACGATTAAATATTTTTCAAAGACAATTATTAGTTTTTCATTGGTGGGGATTACTTTTAAATGTTGTAAGTAAGCATCGAAAAGCAACAGTGTTTCATAAATATTAATGAGCAGTAATATATAAAAGTGGGAATTCAAATATTTAAATTCTTTAACGCAAATTTCATAGTTACAAATGCGCTATATAAAATTGCAGCAGTAATAACGCTAAAATGAATGTTTTGAATGAAAATATACTGAATTTGTAATAACTGACAGACGCATTTAACTTTGGAGTGATATTTAGATTTTTTCCTTCTCCAAAATTTCCACTCCGTGACTAAATTATCTTATCAAAAAATTCTAAGAATTCATGCAAATTAACCTCAACGATTAAGTTGAATCATAATTGAACAATAACGACACAGCGGATGATAAATTTGCTATTGTAAACAAATCCAGTGAAACAAAGTGTCCGAGATCTCTTTTCGTTTGAGTTATTTAATTTCGGTAGCACATAACAGAAGGTAATGCAGACGTATATATAAATAGAAAATAAAATCTGTAAAAGGGGCTTGTTTAGTTAGTCCTAAAAATAACGATAAGATATTTATAATTTAATAGGGATCAAAAATGAAAAACACTTCATTCTGTAAATACGTCAAAAAATAGGAAAAAACTGATAGAGGAATACTTATGACATCAGAAAATGAAAAGCGACTCTATATACTTATGGTACGCCAGATCTGATAGTCACCAGAAATATTTGCAAGCAATATAAAGGAGTGATAAAATATAATAGTAATGGTTTGAATTGAAATTCTACCTGTGAAAAGTCACGTGCAAAAATTGAAGAAATAAACCTAAGAGTGTCACAGAAAACGTTTAGATTTAATCATTCACTCAAAGACATGACACTGGTGTAAAACATCATTATAAACACACACAAATATATATATATATATATGTGTGTGTGTGTGTGTGTGTACGCTGAAGAGCCAGAAAAACTGGTACACCTGCATAATATCGTGTAGGACCCTCACGAGCACGCAGATGTGCTGCAAAACCAAGTGGCATGGACTCGACTAATGTCTGAAGGTATCCTGGAGGCAATTCACAGCATGAATCCTGCAGGACAGTCCACAAATCCATAGGAGTGCGAGGGGTGGAGATCTCTTCTGAACAGCACATTACAAGGCATCCCAGATATGCTCAATAATGTTCATGTCTCGGGATTAGAGTGGCCAATGGAAGTGTCTAAAGTCAGAGAAGTGATCCTGGAGCCACTCAGTAGCAACTTTCGACGTGTGGGGTGTCCCATTGTCCTGCTGGAATTGTCCAAGTCCATCGGAATGGACAATGGACATGAATGGGTGTAGATGATCGGACAGGATGCCTATGTACCCCTCACCTAAAAGACGTATCAGGAGTCCCATATTACGCCAACTGCACACACCCCATACCATCACAGAGGCTCCGCCAGCTTCAATAGTCCCCTGTTGACATGTACGGTCCATGGATTCGTGAGGTTGTCTCCATACCCGTGCACGTCCATCCGCGCAATACAATTGCAAACGGACTCGTTAGACGAGGCAACGTGTTTCCAGTCATCAACAGTTCAATGGAGGTATTGGCGGGCCCAAGCAAAGCGTAAAGCTTTGTGCCGTGCAGTCAACAACGATCCAGAAGTGGACCTGTGGCTCCAAAAGTCCATATCAATGACGGTCCGTTGAACAGTTCGTAGGCTGACGCTTGTTGATGCCCCAGCATTGAAATACGAAGCAATTTGAGGAAATGTTGCACGCCTGTTTCGTTTAAGGATTCTCGTCAGTCATCGACGGTCTCGTTCATTCAAGATCTTTTTCCGGCCGCACCTCTGTCGGAGATGTAATGTGTTTACCGGATACCTGATATTCATGGTTCACTCGTGAAACGGTCGTGCGCGAAAATCCAAATTCTATTGCTACTTCGGAGATGCTATATCCCATATCTCGTGCGCCAACTATAACAGCACGTTCAAAGTCACATAAATGGTGCCATTGTAGCAGCAGGAACCGATCTGACAGGTTCGCCAGATACCTAATGTTTTATATAGGCACTGCCGACCACATCGCGTTACTCTGATTGGTTCCATATCTCCGTTATTTGCATACGCATTCCTGTATCAGTTTTCTAGCTCTTCAGTGTATATAAACACACACACACGCATACACGTGTGTGTGTGTGTGTTAAATCTGTATCTAAACTCTCAACAGAAGATATCCCGTTCTTCATCCATGAAAATTGTGGCACACAACTTTTTCCTGCTCAATCTTATCGTGTCGGATTACATTTCGTTGATGGAGAGAAGCCTTTTCTATAACAAAATGATACGGATATTAAATCCTCCTTTATTTTTCCTTTAGCACGCATTTTTTTCAAGATTTCAAGTCGTTTTAAAGGGTATATTAAAAATCCTTTCTAGATATATGTACGAAATTTTGTATAGCGTTCTTTTGTTCTATTTTCATTAAACAGTCTTTACAGATTTAGGGTAAAAATTCTGAAAATATGTTCCATTAAAAAAATTACTCCGAAAGGAAATTTCTTTGCCTCCTTTCGAGGGATTAACAGTTTATAAAATAAACCTTTTCTAAATCCTGAAGAAAAATTATTTTGAAACCTTCCCTGAGTGCAAAAAAGAGAAATATTTTGCGAATAAATCAGTTTGGGTAGGTTGATATATCAGAAACTAAAAATGAACTAAATATTTAATTTTCTTTAAATTTCACATTATACAAGTATTTTTCATGTATTATTATTCAAAGAACAATTTTATGGGGAAAATATTACTAAAAAGGCGGGAAAATTAAAATATAATTTTCTGTTGTGACATCTTAAATTGCCAAAAAAAGTCTTATGAGGGATTAAAAATACTTTCACCTCCCACATTTAGGGCTATAAGGTGAGCTACAACATACCCAAAACATCTATTTACAATCTACTGATGTTTTGGTGTGATGACATGGCATCTATATGAAAAGGCCCTTCCTGCCTATTAATCTCAATGCTGGAGTTTCAAATTCATTTAAATTTCTACCCTTCTCTAAAACGGCTAATTTCCTAAAAATCTGAACTCCTCTCAATTGAACACTATGCCATCTACTGACAATGGTGGATTGATTACTATGGGGAGCACCACGGTCACCTTTAGCTACACGTGGAAGCACTCCAAAGGGATCAGTCATTTACAGCTATTTCCAAATGGTTACAAACAACCATGCCAGTCTATGAACTGGAACCCACAGATTCTGGCAATGATGAATAGCGACCAAACAATCAACCCGTCCTCCGACAGCAAGGTCAGTAACACAAGAATGAAAAGGGAGTAGTAGTAGATTTTAAACTTCAGCTAAGTGCTGTAAAAGCGATCTGCTACAGCAGAAGTACAGGTGTCTTTGTAAAGAACCATGTGGCGGGAAAAACGGAAATCTACCAGACTAGTCCTTAACCCCTTCCTTCTCGCTCCCGTCAAAATTACGGGTTGAGGTTTCGCCTTCTATTTCTCGTGCTCTATATTCTATATTCTATTCTCGTCTTCTATTCCCGTGATATTTCCCGGCAGGAGTGTTTAAAAGCAACGCACCATTAAAGATTAAAAGAATCCATTTCATTTACCCTGAAAAATTTTTATTTCTTATTTTACATGCCAGATGGCAGCACCAGACTATTTATAATGTAATTAGGGATAGGGGTTTTTTTTTAATTAGATGTGCCAGATGAAGAAATAAATAGAATCCTCCTGAAAAAATAGGCACTTTTATTACCGTTTTCTTGAAAATCATGCGATTGTTAAGGATTAAATAGTGTACGTAAAGCAACTAGTTCCCAAACTGAGAAGTTGTGACGGATATTCACCTCTTTTAAGAAATAGTTAACTCACGAGGGTTGACTTGAACCATAGGAAGGTAATCGACCAAGTATTTCTCAAGTGTAATGGGTTTAAGTACCTACTCCGGTGGGAAAAAAGCATATCCGTTTTACATCCACCCTCCATATATCAGTTATTGGTCTGACCTTTCGAGATACAGACACACTACATAAATTAGATTTCTACATCAATTGGCCATTTGATGAGTGATGCACTTCATGGATTCTGCCTCCACTCTGGCAAATAAATGAAAAGCAACCTAACTTGCTTTTGTAATAAACCTACTGTATCACGTACAGAATCCAATTACGTTATTAAGTGAAATAACTATTTACTGTCAGACGAAAAAAGAGAGAAATACTCCATTATGATCTCAGATATATATTTCGCTCTATTTCCCTCTGATAAAGTAAATAGAGCTGAATTCCTTCAACAACAACTGCCTTCCTGTTTAAGAAGTTTAACATTAGTGTTCAGTCTTCATAAAACACTTAATATTTTTTTTAATAATTCTTTCTAATAATTGTTTCATTTTATTCATCATATTGTTCGTAATTTGCATTCTAATTGTGTTTCTTATCAATAGATGGCATCACTATGTAATTTTTTTTTTACTTCAAGCTGAAATGTTTTTTATTCTGTTGTTGCATATTCGATTCTCAGTAATGGCAAGAAAATGGCTAAAAAATGTTTAATCTGTTGTGGTGTATATTCTATTCTAAGCAAAGTCGTGTAATAATTCAAAAATTGTTATGTTGGATGCATAAATATATCCGTTTTTCTTTTTTTTGTTAAAGATTCTATGCAGATTATTGTCCAAACTGTTTACATATTGAAGTCAATTATTCATTTTGTAAGACTTAATTCCGAAGGGTTATTCAGTGTGTCATAAATTTAACAGTTATGCGTTAAAATGAAGTCAATTATTAAATGCATTTTAAGGATACACGCATGGAACTAAATTTTTTCTTATTATTCAAGTATTATTCAGATGATGTTAAAGGTAAGCCATTCCAGTATTACTGTTATTAAAAGAAGTAAGAAGATAGATTAGTTGCACTTAAACAAGAACATTAAATATTTTTGTTAATGGATTCTTGTACAGTCCACTAAGATATAAAGATATATTAATAAAATAACTGACCCCACAATTAGTTAAATTCATCTACACATAGTTATAAATCGTCTTAAGCTTACAGTTTCCTCAAAAATTAGCATTACGTGTCACTTGTAACGACCAACTCATTACATTATTTGTCTAAAAAGAATAAACTTCCTGAAAATGCCTCCTAAGAGAAAATTGAGTTTATTAACATAATATGCTATAAAAATTGGAGAAAAATCATCCCGTTTATTTATTTCATAAATTATCGCCCAGTGAATAAAGAAAATTTGCAATGAGAATTTTGAAAACAGCATCGCAAGTACGATCTGAAAAATAATCATTTAAAAGTCATTAAAATGATCATTTAAAAAGTCATTAGACCTTAAAAAAGTCTCATAACTTTATTTTGACAAGACGTAATTGTAATGATTTATGAGGCTGGTTAAGAATTTCTGCTTGAGATTTATTCTAAAGTTATTAAAAGCTTGAAGGAACGAGATTCTAAAGCTATTAAAAAAATCTATTCTTGTAAGATCCTTCATTCGATTAACAACTTTTTCCTAGCGTCTACGTTAAAAGAAACAGAGGCAAGAATTTCCAATAGAACCTTTACGAATACTACTTTTTTTATTTCATGAAAAAAAATATTTTATGGATCGCTACATCCTGTCATTTTAATTTGAACAGCAGTGCAATAACTAAGAGTAATTTCTAGAAAAATTAATGTATGCATACCCTGCATACTCTGTCAACGAGAATTCTATTTCTGCTAAAAGTAACTAATAATCAATATGTAGCATTGAATAATAAAAATAAATGAACTACCTACACCGACATGAAACTTGAGACTGTAAGACTATGAAGATGTTTGATTTTATCATCACGTTCGTATCTCATACGGTATTTATTTCCATACCTATTTTTGGGGGAAAAAAAAAGCTTTAGGATATTTGGAAACTTTTCCTTGCATCGCATAATTCCACATAGCGCATTTTCCTCTGAGGTTTTAGGTACTAAGTTTCTTATCATGATACATTAGTATCTTATTGTTTAACTGCGAAATGAGTTTTCCTGTAAAGTTAATAACTTTATATATATATGTATATATATATATATATATATATATATATATATATATATATATATATATATATATATATATATATTTGTCAGTGTTCTGTATGAAGGGCGAATACCCATAGAGATTTACATACATAGTCACCCTTTTTACAGAACACCGACGATCGATATATATATATATATATATACAGGTGGTTATCAAAATAATGGAAACACTAAGAAACATCATGAAAACCTCTATTAATACGGAGCAGGATCACATATGTCATGTAATACCACCTGATTCACCTTGGAATTGGATTATACAAATCATAAATAGTGGTTAAGAATATATTATACCATTCTTCAGCGAAAAATCATGAAAGTTCCTGTAGAGATGCTGTGGTGGATATCGATATCTTTATCTATCCGCTTATACAGATCACAGTGGTTGGATGATTTATAGTCGGGAGGATTGTACAGGGCAAGATATTTCTCTTCCTTTTCATGCTATTCAAACCAATACTTGATAGATCTAGCTGTATGTATAGAGGGATTATCATACCGGAGAACGCCATCTCCTGCAAAAAACAATGTTTGCACCATAGAATGGACTAGCGAGCTAAAATTTCGACATAGTCCTTCTCATTCAATCTCCCTTTTAGGGTTACAATAAGGCCTGAAGAAAACCATGAGATGCCATACCACTCCTTGGTTGACAGTTGAGATGAGACAATCAGAATCTTGCGTTTGTGTAGGTGTTCTCCAGACATACGCACGTCCTGTTGCAAGGAACAATGTGAACAATGATTCGTTGGACTAAATGCCTTTTTTCGATATATTACTCGACCAGGATTTGCACTCGCGGCACTATTGTGGACGATATTTTGTATTGGCATCTATTACAAGTGGCTTGCGAATAACTACTTTTCCGCAAATGCTTTGTTTGTGAAGTTCTCTTCTACTGGTTGATATCAGAACATGCAGATGCCGATTGAGATCTTCTGTCATTTTGGTTGCAGTTGTTTTCTTTCTTCGAGTCACAATCCGCTTCAATACCTCGTCCGTCTCTTTCACTCAGCTCTCCCTTTCGTCCACTATTCTGTTTCTCGGAGAATGTTTTTCCATGTACTCTGTATGCTATCATGACTTTCGATACCACATCCCGAAAAACACCCATAATCCTGGGGGTTGCAATAACAGATACTTCAATTTAAACGCTCTCAAACAATTTACCCTTTTCGCGAGGTCTGCAAGGTTTGACATTTTACGCTGTTCCCCCCAAAAGCAAGATGCACTTAGCTTCATTACTTCTACCTGACAGTAGAATAATACATACGATATATTATATAAAAGAATACCAGTGGCCAGACTTGTTTTTTAAGGAATACAAAGCACATTCATAAACACCACTAATATTGATAGGTGTTTCCATTATTTTCATAATCACCTGTATACATACATACATATATATATATATATATGTCTCTGTGTGTACATTCTCAAGCATAATTACATATTTATTTATACACATTATTGTCAAAAGTTATTAGACACCCGCATATATGCAGATATAGGTAAACTTGCATGTTCAATTAAAGATGCTGAAAGCGTATTAGGGCCTGTTCACGCTCCGTCCGTCAGCGCCTGCGTTACTCGTATTGAAATACATTTAACCAATCACAAACCTCCAAACGATTAGACCCGAAATTGTTATGGTCTGTGATTGGTTTAAAATATGTCAATACGAGTGACGCTGAAGCTGACGGACGCAGTATGAACACGCCCTTAGATTGTATATGTAAGCGCAATCGTCAAGCAAAATTATAAATATCATTGGAATCCGCTATGGCGCATAACGCTGAACTTCCAAGGAACCGAACTGCCGGGATTCCGAGATAGTTATAGTCACAAGGTGTAACTGAAGCAAACAACCTTTAAGTGCAGTCGATGGTTTTCTGTGCGCCCGGCAATCAACTGTGATAGATGTCTTTCGAAGATGAAAGACTGACAGTACTACTGGGGCGTCAACCTCGACATGGGAGTCTGCCCAAATTAAACGATCGAGGTCAGATGGTCTCAAGAAACTCTCTTTCACTTCATCACCATTGGCTTCAGAGGTGTCATAAGCAACCGGAACTGATATCAGTGTCTGTACAATTCGTCCAGTTCAGCATAATAACAGGACTATGGCAGATCGGCTACACACAAGCCCCATCTCTGCCTAATGTTAGAGAAAGATTCCAGTGGTGTTTAGAACGTCGTCCATTGAAAACAAAATAGTGAAAAATGTCATTTGAGCGAAGAGTCACGCTTCAAACTTTTCCATTCGATTAGACGAGTTTGGTTTTGGTGTTTACCCAAGGAGTGTTTTTTGTTGTTATTTTTTTTAGAGCTGCATTGGCTCAACTGTTAATTTCGGGTCTTGGATGGTCTGGGCCATTTTCTGCTGGAAATTTCCAAGTCCTTTCATTGTGTTGCCATATTATAAATGTTATTAAGCTTTATATAAGGGATGAAATTTTTACTCTTAAATCTTTTGGCAAGTAATATACGAGAAGTGGTTTAGAAGATTCATATTTCACCTCCCATTACGTAGTACGATGACATGGCTAGGTAGTTCAACGGCCCAGACTGTTGAAGTAGTGGGCTTGATTCTCCTCGACCGTAGTTCATTTTCAACCTGAAGTAAAGGGATGAGTGGTATAAGAATCAGGGGTCATTAAATTTCTATTGTGACATTAACCTTCATAAAATGTATAATTTTCAACAGGCAAAGCTACCTCAGGTCTAAGCAGGAGCGCATATTTTTTTTTAGAGCTGCATTGGCTCAACTGTTAATTTCGGGTCCTGGATGGTCTGGGCCATTTTCTGCTGGAAATTTCATTGTGTTGCCTTTTCCAATGAATTCTGGGAGGTACATATGCATTCTATATGATTGTGCCCTACATACAACAAGGAAGTACCATAGAATAGACTCTTGTGTCTTTCAGCATGACCTGGTTTCATGCAAGATTTTGATCTCTTTAGAGGCCTGGTTTAACAAGATAAACAGCTAAAAATGATATTTACCGGCTCTAAGTCCCGTTCTCAAGGCGATCAAAAATTTATGGGATGAGCTGAAACGCCGAATTCATCACCGACTGAGAACGCTCTGCACTAAGAGATCTCTGGAAGTGGCTTTAATCGAGAAATTGAGGCCCAGAAGAATCGAGATAATCATTGCAAAAAAAAACAGTAATTTCTGAAAGTTGACGTATTTCCTTCGACACGTCAACTTTCAGAATTTATCCAGAAACTTGAAATTAGAAATTTGTATATCTTAGTTATAACATTCAACCAGGATAACCTAGACAGATGTTTTCTAAGTGTTCCAAAAACAAAATTTTCCTTGTATTCCAAAATTAAATTTTAAAGTAAAAAACCTAAAATTCGAATCATTAAAAGTGCGGAGGAAATACTTCTGTTGAATATTTGATGAATACTTTAGCGAGTTACTCTCATAAAAGCATGCATCATAAAGCTCATTTCAGATGTCTCTGACGTGTGCATAGTATGTTTACATTCTATGCACACGTTTAATATTCAGAAATTATTATGTTGCGTGAAGTTTCTTAGGAAGCATTTGAATTACACTTTTGTAGTTAAGCTGCTAATATACTTTTCCATGTTAAGTTTGTATTTCTGTATGACTTAATTTATAGCAGAGAGTAAATAGCTGTTCTCTGTTTAGAGTTAATTCGGGTAATTTTTCTACGGCGTTCAAACGTTGCGTGATCTTTGAAAACGGAGTTTCGTCGTACTTCTGTTTACAAAATGCGAAATAATTTTTTTAAGATCCAGTAATGATAGGTGTAAGAAATTAATATTTAATATTATCAGTTTTATTTTGTTATAAGTTATTCGCTTTCATGAATAATTCCGGAGATTTTAATCATTTGAAGAAAAATTTCCCCAGTTAAACGGATTGTATCAAAAAGAGTTCTTGGATATAACGTACTAGTTTGCGAACAAGTTACATGAACATTTTAGAGAATAGTCATAAAATTTTGCAAACTCAGATTTTGTTTTTTATGCATATTTATTGTAAAATTTTAAATAGCATAGTCTATGAAGATAAACTTTTTTTTTCCAAGTTCAGAATCAGTACTCGCGCAACCGATGCAGTAACCATGTCTCACAAAAGCTGGTTACACTCTTAGTAATCTTTATTTTACCCTGTGCTCAATAATTACTATGAGGGTCACGGAGGGCCTTAGATTTGTGCAATGGCCAGTGTCCATCAATATTTTAGAGTTACGCGCGGAAACGAAACCTTGACTTTATCGCCAAGTCTCTACTATCCTGAAGACGCTACTATAACTTGATCATTTGAGCTAAGAGAGTGCAACTTTAAAAGATATGTGTGAGTCATAAGTTAATTGACTTAATATCTCCATCTGGTTCTCTGTAGATGCTGTCATTCCTAGACAAACTTAACTATACACACGAAACTGGCATTCACAGTCCCACAATATTACGAACATATGACGGGATCCTTAACAAATTCGTTAAAACTTTTTTCTAACATTTATACCTTTACTTTTTTACTCATCCAGAACTGTGAAAAACTTGTTATTTAATATTATTATAATTTATTTGTAAAAAGAACACATTTATCAGTTTAAACTCCAATATGTATTTAATAAAATGGAAAAAGGATGATTTATAAGGTATTATATTATAACTTGCAAAAATTTATGCGGAAGTACTAAAAATTTCAAAAACGATGAAAAAAATAACTAAAACAATTTTATATGGAGCACAGAAATTTATATTTACTTTGATGTTTGAGATTAACATGACTCGCAAATATATTTAAAATTAAGTTAAATAGATAGATATACTGCTTCAATAATTTCTACGTAACGTCTCTGTATTATTTTTAACAACAGGCCATTAAGAAAAGCCTAATTCGTTTCAATGCAGACGAGAAATTTGCATCAATATGATTACACATTTCCTTGCCATTGGATAATATTTCATTGGATAATAATTATGGTCATTTATGTCAATGCAGGATTCAAAAATTTTCTTTAAATTATCTTAAAAACTTTCATCGATTTTTAATATAACAGCACCCCGCCTGAAAACCACAGTTTAAGGGAAAATATCTATGGGAGCAATAAATGAAATGCTGTTCCAGTGTGTAAGGCAGTAAAAATTCAATATCTTTGAGCTTCTCGTGCAAAGAATAGATTCTTATTTTGTACCTTTGAATACCATCTCCGTTTAATCCATCTAAACACAGATGGTGGGCGCATTGTATTCCAATATTTAAAACTCCCCTTAAACAGAATTCATATTTTCCGGTACATACTCGTTTTGAATACAATATTTCCCAAAATAATAAAATTCAATGTTCTCCAAAAGAGTACATCATATTGTCTTTCTCTCGAATAGAAGCATGTCAAAATTCATTTCAGGAAGAACGGTAACATTCCATGAGTTCTAAACAGCGTTCCAAAAAGTGCTTTCGAATTCACCTCTTTACAGGAACACTTGCGATTGATAAAATTCTCTCTTCCTCGCCTCTGGATATTTCGGGAAGGAGGGTAAAATTTAAAATAAACTACGTCCGCTTTTATAGAAAGATTTCTCCAAAAGTGGTTCGGAAGTAGAATTTTTCCAGCTAAATTGACTTCCTTCCTTTAAGAATTTTGGCACTTCTGTTTTTCGGAGACGGAGGGACACATGAACTTTTTCTAAACCTCAGCTTGAGTTAAGTTTTTCATGTACGTTTTCCTGTTTAAAAGCATTATGAACATGTGGCCTAAAATGACACAAAATATGAAACGCCATGAGATTTGAAATAAAAGATCCTGACACAGCTAGGAGGTATTATGGGCAACACAGTCCTGAAAGTGGAAGGTCCCGATAGGCATTTGAGCTAGCCAGTGATAATTTAAAATGGAAGAAATAACAATATACATGAAAATTCATATTTTGGAACAATGTCACGTTGGGTTATAAAAATAACAATGGTTCGATTTTTAATCTGTATAATACCTACCTTTTAAAATGGTAAAAATTTAGTATTTAATACTCAAAATGAAGAGTAGGAGAGTGGTTGGTGTCAATGTATATCCGTGATCATCTAATATATAAAAATGAATGTTTGTATCTCTGTAATTGTATAGAAATCCACAGTTTAGGAGCAACGATCGTGAAATTTTACATACAGGCGTCTTTAAAAACAGCCGAGGGTCTGAAGAACTTCAAAAATCGAAATTAATTACCGTTGATTTTTAATTAATAAAAAACCAAAAATTTTGAAACTAAATGTAAGATGTTACACTTTGTGGAATCACCACTCTGAATATGGTGTCCACGTTAGGCTTAGCTGGCAAACAGCGAGCGAAAAGATAAAAATAAATAAAATCAAAAAGTTTCAAGTTATATATTAAACCAGAATAATAAATGAAAATAATAATCTTTCAAGTCAGATTTTATACTCTAAAATAAATCGGATCCAACGGCATATTGACACTATCACACGCGATGGAAAATTCGAATCAACCACGCTAAGTGTCACAAGATCATTTTTAATCGCTACTGCAACCCCCCTCGCTTATGTCTTTGTGTCTATTGAAGAGTTAAAGACTAAGCTTCTATCCTGCTAACTTATTTCTAACTTAAAACTCCTCTTACTCCATAAATACATGTATATTCACCAACCCATAGCAACTTTCCAGCAATTTTAATACAAATATTCTCCTATTTACACAATACACCAGCATGTTATTGTGGCGCATTCGGTAAGAGCGTTAATTTACTATACAACATGACGCGGGTTCGAATACGGATCGTACAGATTTTGCTAAACTTGTATTTTCAGCTTTTTTATGGAGGCTTTTTTGTTTCAGCTTTTATTTTATTATTTTTTAAATTATTATTATTATTATTTTTATTTATTATTTTTTTTAATTATTTTTATTTTATTTTATTATTTTTAAAAATTATTATTTTTATTTTATTTTATTTTTCATATTATTAATGTGTATAACATTTCGTATACTTTTTTTTCTATGTTATTTATACTGTGTTTATTTTTTTAATGGATTTTGGTAGGTTTATTATAAATTTATGTATTTTATGTTTTACTTTTCAGGAATTTTTGCTCCAATGATAAAGGCTAAATCTTTTCTATGTTATTTATACTGTATTTAGTTTTTAAATTGATTTTGGTTAACAAACATTCGACAATTTGACATTTTTACTTTTCAGCTTTACTTTCCTAAAGACAATTTGACATTTTTCCTTTTCAGCTTTTAGTGGTTTATTATAAATGTATATATTTTATGCTTTACTTTTCAGGGTTTTTTTGCTCCAATGATGAAACGCTAAATCTAGCTGAATTCTGAAGATATTGTAAATTTATGGTTTTTTATGTTGGGTTTTCTTTTTATTCATGTGTATAACATTTCACATGCTTTTTATTCTATGATATTTATACTGTGTTTAGTTTTTAAATTGATTTTGGTTAACAAACATTCTTAAAATCCCGGGCAACGCCGGATAAATTATCACCTGTGTAGGTTGATAATTTATAAATTTTAAAACTGTTACCACATGTATATTTACAGATCCACAAGAACTTTCCAATATTTTTAATTAATAAATAACCAACAACTCTCGATTCACAAGCGTACAGTAGATGGCGCCACTATTTTAATTTTTTGTGTGTCTATTTCGTTGTTATGTGACGATAAATTTATTTAAAGTACCAGATAAAGAAATCACATGATCAGCGTTTAATAAATTAAATTGTAAAAATTAATCTTTAAAAATTCACCAAAAATTAGAAAATGGAGGTAAAGATGCGAAAAGAATTTCATTTTAAAGGAATTTTTATGATCTTTTTCGTGATATAAATTTTACAACCCTCAAATTATTATTTTAAATGCAAACTTGAAAAAAGTTACAAAAACAGATTAAAAATTTAATTTTAAAAAATCTAAGAAGAATTTTTAAAAAATCTTTCTTAGTGCACCCCTACATTATAAGAAGAATCGCCATGCAAAATTTCAGTCCTTTAGGTTCAACGGTTTGGTCTGTACTTTGTATGTCAGTCAGTCAATCAGTCAGTTAGTCAGTTACGGAACTGTTTTATATATATATACATTTTTATTACTATCTCTATATCGTAACGTTAACTTCATGCGCACACATTATTTTTAACTGGCATTCAATTGGCTGTTAAAACTTTATATTTACATCCTATTTAAAAGAAGTAGGGTGTAAATTGTAGGGTGGAAAGTTGGTAAAATTAAAATTTTGTGCAATGTATTTTAATTTCTCGATTAAAAGTAGTTTTTTTCTAAAAATCAATTTATTTCGCTTGAAAAGCTAAATATTTTATGCACGCGGTTTATATTATTATTACTATCTTTATATCGTAACGTTAACTTCATGCGCGAGCATTATTTTCTTATGCTTTTTTTATTATTATCATCTTTATAATAGCTTTATTTTCATATGGTTTTAAGCAACTATCGTTGTTATTCATATTATGTTGGTTTTTTATTAATTAAAAATTAAGGGTAATTAATTTCGATTCCGGAAGTTCTTATCTTTATTTTCATATGCTTTTTCATTTACGAATTATTCAAATGTTGGTTAAAAAACTTTTGCGCAATTTATATATTTGTGTGTGTTTAATTATTGAAATTAATAAATTTATATTTCTGGAGAGGATGTTTCAGATTTTAGTGGTACTATGATGAAAGGCTGAATATACCAAAATTCTGAGGAGTTTATTATGGAGAGAAAAGGAATTTAATATGTAGAGGATGTTTATAGGAGTTAAATGTGGAGAGGAGTTGAATGGTTTGCAGCCCTCAATCAAACACTTCATTTTTTTAAGAGGCAACGCTGCAGTCATATCATTGTTCTATTGGAAATTTCTGCTGAACCTGTAATTGCAGCTTTTTTTTACCCCAATGATGAAAGGCTAATTCTAGCTGAATTCTGAGGAGTTTATTATAAATTTATATATTTATAGATTTCACAAGGTTTTTTTTCTATGTTATTTATACTGTGCTTAGTTTTAAATTAATTTTGGTTAACAAACATTAGAGAATTTGACATTTTTACTTTTCAGATTTTAGTATTAAAATGATGAAAGGCTGAAATTCTGAGACGTGTATAACATTTCACATATATTTTTTATGTTGTTTATACTGTGTTAATTTTTAAATTGATTTTGGTTAACAACAAACATTCTTAAAATCCCGGGCATCGTCGGGTACTTCAGCTAGTTATTAAATAAAAACTTCAACGTCCCACTGAAAACCATTTTTTTACTGTTCACAAAGCAACCAAAAATTATTATAAATCATACCCATACACGAACAAAACAAAAAGGAAGCAATTAAAATTAACTCGTGCGAATTCAAGGAAGAAATGACTGATTTTAACAGTTTGCAAACACCCCCATTCTATGAAATACATCTAGTTTCAACCAAAGATTAAGCTCAGTGGAAATCTTCTAAAGCCCATATCTTCTTATGCCCCTAGAGGATTTCACGCTTCAAATGGGATTTTGTGATGAAATTGCGCAACGAATATAATTTTTTTCTGTCAAGTATAGAGAATGTTGATAAGTTTCTCCATTAGGTACCAATCAACCACTGGTAAGCGATCGAATAAAATAATAATTCAAGATATCATGATAGCGGAATCAGCAGTGTACAATTAAAATAAAATTAACTAATCTTAATGTTCCCTTTCTTATGTATTTTGAGTGATAATTTCAAATTGATATAATATTTAAGTTAGATACATATTGACTACCTAATAGTTTATTAGGTAAGGGCTTTTTTTTTCGTTTGCCTCGATAACTGCGTTGGTTGTCGTCAAGTTATCGTCAAATTACTGTTTACGTCAGCTGATGTTTTTTACATTCTGAAAATCTAAATAGCTTTAAACCTTTAGCTTACGGGGCACATTTTCTCCGATTCCCTATTTAGAACGGGAAATTTCATATCCCCTGTGTAAGGACGGCCATTAAGAGGATTTTATATACATATATATATATATATATATATATATATATATATATATATATATATATATATATATATATATATATATATATATATATATATATATATATATATATATATATATCTGTGTGTGTGTGTATTCATTTTTGGGCCCCCGTATTCTTGGGATACATGCTATCTCACACGTAAGGAAAAGGTTAATTAGTATGAAATAGCAATTTATGCATTTTACAGTTTTGAACATGTATGAAAATTTAAAAGTTTACACCATAATGTGCCTCTTTTTACATTGAAACACTTGTTTTACCGTTAAGTTACTTTTCTTGGACTTCGCCTAACTTGTTCAGTCTCCAACTAATGTGATTCCACGAGCCCATCGAACCCGTATTTCGAATGCATGGCATAGAATTTTATGTAATTTTATGCAGGTAATGTTATGTCTCCACGTAATTAAGATAATTGATCCTTCTTATAAAAATCTTTATAGTGAAAAAAATCGTTAAAATGAATTTAACACGAGTTGTAAAAACTTAATCAAATAAAATTAAAAGCGTTGAAAAAACCTATACTAATAAACTATTAAAGAAATAAAAAATAAAAACTACAAAAAAATATTTCAGGTAGTTTCTTCTAACGAAACTACTCCGGTTTATTAACTTAGGGTTGCTTATCATTGCTTACCTCTTTTTTTCGTTTTTTCTTTGTTTGTTTGTTGTTGTTGTTGTTGTGGGGGGGAGCGCATTTTGGTACTTTTCTGTTTAACTGTTTACTGGGTTTGGTGAGCTGCCAAAATAATAACTCGCGACGCCGGACAATTTTTTTTTCTCCGGAGGACCGTTATTGAGGAACGTAATCCTGCGTTAAAAATACGGTTCCAGGTTTTAAATACACTCCAAGGAATTGATGATTAAATTAATTATCTTTGATTCCTCTATTAAATGTCCCGACTGGTATATTACTATTTTTATCGGAAATTTCGTTGAACCTGAAAAACCGGTGAAACGCAAATTCTTCAGATAACAATACCACCTTAACGATGAAAATTTTAAAGAAATATAAAGTTTTCAAATAAATTCATTTGGTTTATAGCCTTCGAGACAGAACTGATTAAACAACAAATATTTTTCAACCTAAATGAAGTCAGTGTAATAAAATACGTATTGTATACATTCCTCAAAAATTCTTTACACCGAAAATAAATTGCACGAAGAAAAAATATTTCATAAACTTAAACAATAAATATCTTCACGTCTTGCATTCCACATATTTTCTAAACGCTAAATCCCGTCTGTGTACATGTGTTTAATTAAAAACATACATTTGAAATAAAGGGAAGCTTCAGTTAAAACTCTTTCTTGAAAATAACAAAATGCTCTAACAAAGCACCACCATCTAAACAAAGCACCACCATCGAAATATATCATTGCATGAAGTTTTGATCATGATATGGCAATTAGTGAGAAGAAGAGGAGGGAGGGGTTATTCAAATCCAATATTCTGCAGAAATATTTTTAAAATATATATATATATATATATATATATATATATACACTAGGAACAGTTGACAGCGCAATATTAAAGGTGGCAACCAAATTTTCAATCTGTTTTAAATTTATAAAACCTTCCTCTTTTTCCATTTTGCCCAAATTCTACACTGTGATAAAAACCATTACTTTGAAGCACCATAGGTGGATTAAGCAATTCGGAGGCTTTAAATGCAGCCAAATTTCAAAATACTTCCCCGTTCCCATGAAAGATCGAATTTTATGGTTTCTAACCTCTCAATAAAATAAAAGAATTTCTTTTCCCCGTGAAAAATGAAAATTTGAAAGCAGTTATTCTTGTTTGCAATCGAATTTTTTAATACTTCACCCATAAATAAATGTATTAGTATTTACCGATAAATTATAAGCAAAAAAAAATGTTTTTTTCTTTGCTTTAAACTCTGAAATCAATGATTAGAAAGAAGTAAATTGAAATGAAAAGTAGCTATTAAAACATTATTTATGAATAAATTTAACTATTCACAAAACCGTAATTCAGATTTTAAATATAGTCTGTTGTGATTATTTACTTCCTATTAAGTTTCTAGGATTCATTTACAAGAAATTTATAATATAACCCTTGTACAGCTTAATTTCCGATAAACATCAGAGAAAAATATTTTACATGGCTGTCCAATAATGAACAGCGTAAACAGACATTTGCTTAATTTCTAAAGGAATATAAAAAGCCTTCACCACCACCTACTGATGTGACGTGTCACTGATAGTCAAATAATAATTATAATAATAATAAAATTTATGTATTTAGTCGGGTATAATACATGGTTTAAAATTAAACAGTTCACTTGAACCCATCAGTTGGATCATAAAAACCTAGTATTTCTCAGGTAATTTAATGAGGAACTAACATTTTAAGGCCTAACCGCATGCTTAGTCCACATCTACAATAACACGTCGCAACTAAACACAAACCTATATCCTTACACAATTTATATACCTACATATTATTGAATGCCTTTTGCATACACAAAGGAATAGAAATCAAGATCAGAAAAACTCAAATAATTAAATCCTTAAGCGTATAATTATTTTTTCTCTTTGCATCTTGAGGTCATTAGTCAAAATAACCAAATCCGTCGCTGCTGAACACAAATCACTGTTCTCCCATATTAGATCTTAGTATATATTACTGAGTGGCTCTTCCAAACCCAAAGGATTAGAAACCAAGACCAAATCATTTAATCCTTCAGCGTATAATTGCTTTCTATCTTTACTTCTTGCGGTCTTAGTCAAAATAACCAAAAAATACTCCTCGTGTGTAATTATTCTAAGCCAAGAAGACTAATGCTAACTATTTAAGGTTAAACTTTTTTTGGCGAAATATTTTCGAGTTTTGCACTGCCGTGCGAATTATTTCTAAGAACCGCTATACAGCTAAAACAATAAACAACTTTCACCGACGAAAAGTAATTGAGAGAATACAACACTTGCGTTTTCAAATTTGAAGAGGAAAAAATAATTCTAGGTTTCCCATCTTTTCCGTAGGCATTCGCAAGGTTGAAGTAACTTCCGCACGAGAAATTTCTATTCACCGGAGACTCATACTATAACAAGGCTGCATCGAAAAATTGCACGAGTTGAGTTCAGAAGGAAGACTTTGAGGAAGAGATGCGGCTTTCATGGTATGTTAGCATCTCGGCGATATTTTCAAAGCAATGTAAATTGAGTAAAAATAAACTCAGTGTGCGAGAAATCTGGAAAGCAAACAAGTGCTTTGTCATATGGGAGAGCGGTGATATTTTAGAACACTTTCTGAAACTCTCAGGCGTTTAATAAATTGAAATATTTACCAGCCTGTGCATTTTTACTGCATTTTTAATACCAGCGTATACGATTTTTCTGTTTGTATTCCAAGCAGCAAATGTAAAAATCAACCCGCGAATTAAATAAAAATAGAATCTGGCAAATCATTTTCTGTGTGCAATATTATAAATGTTATTAAGCTTTATATAAGGGATGAAATTTTTACTCTTAAATCTTTTGGCAAGTAATATACGAGAAGTGGTTTAGAAGATTCATATTTCACCTCCCATTACGTAGTACGATGACATGGCTAGGTAGTTCAACGGCCCAGACTGTTGAAGTAGTGGGTTTGATTCTCCTCGACCTTAGTTCATTTTCAACGTGAAGTAAAGGGATGAGTGGTATAAGAATCAGGGGTCATTAAATTTCTATTGTGACATTAACCTTCATAAAATGTATAATTTTCAACACGCAAAGCTACCTCAGGTCTAAGCAAGAGCGTATAATATTTCAATCTTTATAAGGCCTGCCGCACACTGACAAAGCGCGTGTCTGAAACAAGCTGCGTTGAAAATACAGTTATTTTTGCGCCGAGTGCTTAAACCAATCAGACCTACGATATAGTGCAGTTTTGTCGCTGTCTGATCCAATATACAGGAATATAAAGCCTACATCAAAATCATCAAATGTTTCTCCCCGACCGGAAAAATTATGAGTCGATTTGAAGCTCTTGGTTGTTTAAAATATCTGAAATTCAAATAGTACCTCATTAATTTAATAGTCACTTTATAATATTGTATTCCACTTTCGTAGGATCTGAACAACTCATTTCTTCAAAACATTCAAATTCCAACTTTGTTGTACCACACAATTTCACAAATGTACAAGGGTATCAACGATAAATCGAATATTCGAGGGCTAGATTTTTAACATAGGTAATAATCAAGATATGTATAAGGAAATAAAATACGTGCAGATTTTCCAGCATGTTTTTGAAAATATCGTATAGTTACTTCTTTGTGACAATATTTTTTTAAATAAAAAGCAAAAACCATATTTCGTATTTAAAATATTTCCTCCACTCTATCAATTGATAATTCTAATAAATAAAGTATTCTACTTAATTTCAAACGCTTCTGCTAAGCGTACGTTAAAAAATATCACTCAAAAATAAGCTTGAGTGCATCCGATTTCTTAATGTATTCGTCTAAAAGCTATAGCTTATGTTTCTGATCCAATCATTTTACTGAACTATAGGAGCACGCAGAGAAGCTCTCTCTAAATGCATTTACTACATAAGCTTCTCAGAAAATTGTTTACCTAACTTTTGAGGAATAAACAATGAATAATTAAAGCAAAGTGAGATGCATGGTATCAGAAAAATGGTATCAGCGTCTTAGGTTGGCGCAAAATGCATATGGAAGTTTCTCTAGAGACGTATATTTAATATGCTTTAAATAAATAAATTTGCATCATGCCCCATTTTAGCTTCGTTCTACCTAGTTATTATGTGATATTTGACTTCCTGCTTTGGCTACATTTGTCTCAGTAACTAATATCTTAGAGAATTTTGCACGTTAATATCGCAATCCATCAATTTATTTGAAACAAAACGACTGACTGGGACCCGTGCTTCTTAGGCTCTGCACTAATTTGTTACTCTCCCGAGGGACTCGTCTTTGAATCTTACTCTCTACCATATTATATATATATATATATATATATATATATATATATATATATATATATATATATATATATATATATAAATCCGAGAGGAGACCAATTAATAGAAAAATAGATGAGAAAAAGCTAATAGTTCCAGGTTTGAGCCGATGCATGTAGAATTAAATACCAACAGACTAGGTCCTATTGAGTTATTATACTTTAGACCTAATACTGATAAGAAAAAACTAAAACTAAACTAAGATCATGGTGTAACAGTCCTCTGTGGGCCAAGGCCGATGGTACCCATCTCCGCTTTCTTGACCGTGGGCTTGGGAGCCATACAGCATATGTCTCAGTCAGGTAGTCAATCTGACGTGGAACCCCTAGAGTTTAGTTCCCAAGCATGCTTGGTCCTCATTTAATCGACCCACTCAAGGGATGAAAGGCTGAGTCGACCATTCCCAGTCGCAGGGCCGAACCCTGGACCTGTGGCGTAGCAGCTTGTCGCTTTTAACCACTACGCCACCGGGTGTCACTGATAAGAATGCGCTTGAAAAATGTTTCATTGATTTATATATTGCCATCAGTAGCCACTACATGAATCCAGGGAAACACGTCAAAGTCTACAGCGACAATTTTCACTATTCTCTGAGGACTCGGACTTCCCCTAAGGCAGGGGTACTCTTCTCCTTTCCCAATCATAATCTCCCAGGAAAACTCTCGAACCAACAGATTTAAAGTTTGCGGGTGTGTTTGTTTCTAAGAGCATAAACGAATTGACACAAACGCATGATAAAAAATAAAATATTTTGAAGCCAGGAAGTTTCTGACAGGAGTCCTCTTTTACGGCCTCGGGAGAAAGCTCAAGAAAAATTATGTTTATAAGTTTCCTATTTTCAAGCGGACAGCACTAAAAGAATGTTAAAGTAAGGAATATCTGTTTTAAATACAAGAAACAAAGAAAACTAGAAATGCAAGAGTGCCATTCAACATCTAATGAACTGGTCGGTTATCACTGATAAAACAAGTACCGACATTCTCGTTCTCCTTTCCCGCCTGGCGGACTCAGTTCTCAACTTTTCAGGGTATCCCGTCACATGTGGGATTGTTCGGCAACGATCAGGCGACCTACCATCAAATGAGGGATGTTTAGGGGATTCGCCCCCGTTTGAAGTTGTAACTGCATCGGAGGCTCAATCCAACTTTAAGACCAGCCTATACAGTGCTTGGAGAGAGCCTCCTGCTCATTCCTGGTATCCGGTCAAGCTCCCTGGACTAGCCTTGCTCTTTAGAGGTCCGAGACCAATATAATCTGCCCTGGTTCATCTTCGGGGTGGCCATACAAAAAGTATGCTCTTCGAGACCTCTACAAAGGTCTTTCCCCCTTGTTCCTGTTCTGCTTCTCCTGCGAATCCTTCCCACATTGTGGACTCTTTAGGACTCTTTATCCCCATCAGCATACTTGCAGGAGATCAGGATACTGCTGCCTCCCTTTTAATCACACGACAGAGCCTCATGGACCTGGTCTAGCTCTTTCAAGTCCAGGGGGCTTGCCAACAACATCAACAACAAATACTAGAAACACCATATCATATGTATTTTATGCTTATTTTTTGAAGACAAGAGTTGCTTACACGCGCCTGCTGTGATTCTCTACGACTACCCAACTACATTTAGTTGTATGAGGAAGAAAAGCAACGTGAAGGAGTTCGGCAAAGTGTTACCGCCTTGAAGATTGAAGAAGTATGCCAGTTGCGTTTTACCAACTCAGCTAATTCCCAACCGTTTCTACTAAAGTAACGGAGGAGAAATCCAAATAGTTTGTCAGATTTATGTATATGAGAGTCGACTGCTGCCCAGTCGAGTTTTGAATCGAAAGCAAGCTGTCCAACAAAAAAGAAAAATGCATCCAGCTTACCAATGGCCTAGTTATAAGAAGAAAGAGTTCTTTTGTATATGCAAATACCTGTTGCTTGACCAAAACAGCACTAAAATTAATCGACATGGCAGAAGTTCTTAATTTACACTCTTTTAAATCCAACACTAATCTACTGTTAGCAGTTCCCCTCTAGAAAGGCCTGCATCCTCTTCCTCAGTTCAGTACTTGAACATAGAGTTGAAACTTATATTATTTCACTTGAATTTAAAAACAAACTGGATCGCTCAAAACTTATTGTTGATGTAAAGTTTTTAAAAATTTGTTTGAACCCCTTAACAATCACATTATTTTCATGAAAACTGTAAAAAAAGGGCCTATCTTTTCGGGAGGATTCTACTCAGTTCTTGATCTGAAACATCCAGTTTAAAAAAAAAAAACCATCCCCAATTACATTATAAGTAGCCTGGTGCTGCCATCTGGTACATAAAAAAAGAAACAGAATTTTTTCAGGGTAAATGAAATGAATTTTTTCAGGGTAAATGAATTGTTTTTAATCTTTTTGAGGAAATTCCTTTTAAACACTCCAGCCCGGAAATATCACGGGGACGAGAAATAGAGGGGAAAACCTCAACCCATAATTTTGACGGGAGCGAGAAGGAAGGGGTTAAATATAAACAAAAAATATGCAATATACTAACTATACATAAAAACATATACTTATAATATGCTTTAAACATATTGCTAAAAATTTAATAATGTCTGAAGAGAATTAAGGTATTAGATCTACGTCACAATTCCTACACAACATTTTGACCCCAATATTATTCTGTAGTCAGCAGTTAAAAGTGGTTCCTTGAGATAGGCTTGCATCTACTACTAACAGATATCTAGGAAAAATCCACGATGGTAAGCCGCGAACTTTTGGAAGAGCTGAACACACTCAATTTAATGCTGCGCGGTCAAAGCTTCCAATTGTATACATTCCTTTTAGGCCCAATTTAAATCTTATAATTTCCCCTTTTAAGGGGCAGTTCAATAATATGAGATTCGTCCTATTACGATTTTATAAAATCACTTCTCGTCCTCAGACCTTTCAGAAAGTAAATTTCATGGAATATAGTTCAGGAAAAAAAATAATAATTTAAGCTCTAAATGTTAGTAACATTTGTATAGCCCCTTATAAATTTAGCTGCGTGTCGCGTGGGGTGTGCAACATAAGAATTCTGAAAGGGATTTCCGACATCGCATTTAAGACAAGAAGTCATTGTCAGCAGTTAGTGCTTTGGCCGCATTGTTCACGTACTATAAATTTCAAGTCTAAGATGAAATTTCCCTAAATAATTTATGAAAGCAGTTTGCACTGTCTATGTGGGGAAGAGAGAATAGTATGCTTTGAATACGAAATTTAATGAGATCTGGCGGTTCCCTTTGCATCGTTAATGTCGCCTTATCCTTTGCGTAATAACGAGACGCGTCGATAGTTTATGAAGGCGGCCCCATCAGCAACTAACAATTGGAGATCTGCAATTCCAATTTTTAAATTATGAGGAAATTTTTCTCACTCCGTATTTTTCAAATCCTCAAAATGATAAATTGCAAATTTTCAGATTCGGTTAATTTGCATATAGAGAAGTACACGTTTAAATAAATCGAACGATCAGTTTTCAAAGCGTTAAATTCTCCAGGAATTTGTTTTTTACAAGGCATAAAATCGTTGATGACAATAGATAGAAAATTAAAATTGTTCTTTATATAAATGAAGGCCATTTTTAAAGGCAAGCGCATTCCATTTTAAACATCTATTCTCAAAAGCTGAAAATAGAATTTGAGCACACGCATTTGCCAATCTGTAATTAGAGAAATTCTCTATAACTTCACTAAAGGGGATTAAAGATCTGCGATGACATTTCATGCACGGCCTAATCGCTTTGAAGAAAGGAGGGACTGTTTGTTTATGCCTTCTAATTTCTGCCGACTTGAAATGTTGGTTTTCCTTACATACAACATACGAATACAAAATGAAGCATAATTGCTTCTGGAAATTTTCTCCCTACAAGAATTCTTTCACTCAGCTTCAAGCATATGTCTCTTCATTTAAGGCAAAATGCATGTAATGTTGTTCATAAGGTTTGCAAACAAACACCTTGTATGAGATAATCAAAGGCAAAAATTATTTCTATTTAGTTTCGGAATTAGCGTATTTACTTTTAATAATCTTGTCAGTACTAAGATCTTTTAACGGTTGCAATATATTTCTTCGAGTGCCTAGTTGATAAATATTAACTGTATTGTATCTAAAATATTTTAAAACACTTCTAAGAGGATTATATAACAGGCAATATTAATAAAACTATGCAACTTTGCATGATAAATATTGTCTAGTATTTTAATACACTCTTAGACTAAAAAAACGACACACCAAGAAGGGATAATGGAAATTGGACACAAATTGATATGCATACAGGTTTCGACGGAAAATGCAAAATTTTAAAGTTTGGCGGCCTATGAATGAACATGTGATGCTGCAGCGCATCTTAACTGCGCATCTGACAGGATATTAAAGAGGATAAATATCGATTCCAGGTCATAAATTCTTTGCGAATTTCATTCCGTGTACTCAAGTAGACAGTAACTATGCCTCGCATACAGGTTCGCGAACAATATCGCAGATGTCAGCATTTGAGAGAGGACGTGTAGTTGGGCTCAAATAAGCTGGTTTGTCTAAACGGCGAATCGCTCGACATTTGGATAGGAGCGATTCCACTGTTAGACGATGTTGTCAGGAATGGGTGAACCATGTCCGAACACAGCGTCAAGAAGGAAGCGGTCGGCCTAGAGAAACGACAGAACGTGAGCAATCGTCAACCGAGCAATCCTCATAGCGGCATTCACATCCCCAGATTCATCATTATCATCTATCGTACGTGCAACCGGGGGTTCAGTTACAGCAAGGAACATTCATAGACAGCTCAGAGAAAGGGGGCTGAGCTCGCGGCGCTTCTTTCGCCGGCTACCATTGACCTCTGTACACCGACAAGCCCGTTTGCAGTGGTGTCGAACACATTCGACCTGGAATGTCACTGACTGGAGTAGAATTGTCTTCATTGGTGAGTCTCGCTTCAAATTGAGCCCCGATGACCAGCGAATACGTGTCTGGAGACGCCCGGGACAGTGGTGGGATACCGACCTGACTGTCTTCCCCCATACGGGCCGACAACCAGGAGTGATGGTCTGGGGTGCTATATCATTTCATAGCAGGACCCCTTTGGTTGTCATCCGCGGCACCCTTACAGCACAGCGGTACGTCGACGATATTCTACGCCCCGTTGTGTTGCCCTTCATATCTCGCAATCTTGGGCTTACATTTCAGCAAGATAATGCTCGGCCGAACATGGCGAGAATTTCTACTGCTTGTTTTCGTGCTTGTGCAACGCTACTTTGGCCAGCAAGGTCTCTCCCCCATTGAGCACGTTTGGAGAATTATGGGCAGGACCTTCCAACCAGCTTGGGATTTTGACGATCGAACGCGACAATTGGACAAATTTAGCACGATATCCCGCAGGAAGACACCCACTACCTCTATCAATCAATAAAACTAAAACTAAACTCATGGCGCAACAGTCAGCTGTGAACCAAGGCCAGCGGTACCCATCTCCGCTTTCTACACCGAGGGCTTGGGGTGCCATACAGCATTTGTCAGGTGGTCAACCTGACGTGGTACCCCTAGAGTTTAGTTCCCAAGAATGCTTGGTCCTCATTTTATCGAACCATACAAGGGATGAAAGGTTGAATCGACCTTGCCCAGTCGCAGGATCGAACCCTGGACCTGTGGGGTGTCTATCAATCAATGCCAAGCCGAATAACTGCTTGTATAAGGGCCAGAGGTAAACCAACGCTTTATTGACTTTTTCACATTGTGAAGCTCTTTCTCTTGAATAAATCATTCAATTTTTCTCAACTTGTAATCATTAGTTTTTTACATGTACATCACATCTACCGATTTTCATCCCAAACGGATATCCCCTTTTTGGTGCATCGTTTATTTTTCTAAGAGTGTATATAGAACATCTGATTAATGACAAATTTCCGTCCCGTAAAATGTCACTAAACCTTTCTTTTTTTTCTTCGTGCGATGAAGAAAATTCAAAGCTTTTCCCATTTGCGATGAATTTAATTAAATCAGCTGATTAGTATTCGTAAATTGCATTTTTCTATGGTACTGACATAAATTAAAAAAAGGAATGTTTAATTAATAAAAATTGTTATAGTATTAAAAAAATACAGATTTATTTTTGTTTAAATTAATATTTATGACCTTCTACTATTAAGCTTTATCTTTCTCCTGTAGTTAATATCACAAACTGGTGATATTTACATTGTGTAAACTACAGCAAAAGATTTTTAAAAAAAACCACTTTCTAAAAGTACGGAGTGAGATACTTTAATTATACAAAAGAACCTTTCTCCAGGCATTTTCTTTCTCACAGAATGTATAAGGAGTGAAAAAAAATTCTTTCAAATGAAAAATTTAACAAGAATATTAAATGCTCTAAACAAAAAACCCGGCGAGTATTTTCGCTCTAGGATTTAAAATTTTGGGACGAAAAATCGCAGCTAAAATCTGCCTTTTCATATGAAACAGAGAGATAATGTTTCGGAATACCTTGGCATATCATAATTATGTAAAATTGAGGGTCCTAATTTTGAGTATATCTGCTATAAGACTATGGAGTGCCAAGATACAATAATTTGAAAGGTATTTCGTATTTTTAGTGTTGTTAACACATTTTGCATTAAAAGGCTGTGATGTTAGTATTAAAGAGTTAGCATTAAAGGGCTGCATTAAAGGATTGTAACTTCCAAGTTGCTACCGTAACTTGTTATCAATTATGTATTGTTATCCTACGGGGGAATATTAGATTTAAGGGATCTGTGGAGGAATATTAGATTTAAGAAGTCTGTGGAATTCGAACCCACAGACTTTAGTACCGAATGCCAGAGCCTTAGACACTCGGCCATGGTCAGGCTGACGTTTAGACGGAAAAATGTGTTCCAGCCATGGGGCATAAGTCAAAACAACAACAACAACAACAACAGAATTAAAAGATTAACGTGCGGAAAAATTAAACGTCAAAAATCAACATTTTACAATATTCATGTTATGAAAATAAAAATAGTTTTCTTTATATAACAATTAATGCGGACTTTTTTCGAATTTTCAAACGTGATTATTTTACTTCAATATCTCCTGAAACTTTCAAATGTAAAAAGTTTTTATCATAACATTAAAATTCATCAAGCCATCAGATTATGGAAAAGCAAATGCAAATTTTGGTCTAGTAAAAGGTAAAACTGAAATAATCTCCTCATTTTTTTGCAAACTTAATGCATAGTTAATTATGTAAGTAAAGGTTATGAAGAGGTTTTTTTTTCCTCGAAGATATTATAAACTTGTTTCTTTCTTTTTTTTTAAATAACAGCATTACAGTAAAGGAAATAACTCACCTACTTTTTAGACATGGAGTACAAAAAAAATTCCAATAGTTGAGTCAATACCATTTTGCATTAGTTTTCTAAAATGTTTACTTTCAATAAAGCAAGAAGAGAAGACTTTACTCACAACAATTACTTAAAAAACATCGCTAACAACTGTCGGTTGTAAAACGAATTATGTTTACAGAAATATTGTTTTCGAAAATAAGGTTTCTATCTTTCCAATGCTGTCGTTTTTTCTCATGTCCCCTGGCCAGAATTGATCCCAGACCAGGTCTATTTAGGCTAGAGAGCTGAGGGGTGCGTCTCCGGTTACCTTTCTAATGTGACTGTATATATGTCTCTTGGTCCAAGAAATGGAGACTATTTTCAAGTATTTTGAAAGTTGGTAAACTTATCAAAACTATTGTCAAAAAGCCTTTTTTGATGAACTTAGGGAAGACACCTAACAAAATAATGAAGGATCGACTTCAATATCAACATAAATTATTTTGAAATAAACCTTTATTATGTTACAGTTTTTAAGGGAATCCCTCCTAGTCTATGAAAAGGGGATGATCCAAAAGGTTACGGATGCCGCGAATATTTCAAACTTCCTCGTTTAGGTGCTCTAGATGAATAAATGTACACATTTTGTTAAAGTTCCATGTCTTGTCAAATTTGTCTTTCCTCGACTGAAAAATTTTTACATATTTTATGTAACGATGTAAAGAAAAATGTATTAAATCCTGTGAATGGAACTACCTTGTTCCTTAAAGTGAGTACGCATTTTCAGTTACACACTATGTAGCAAAATAGTTTTGAAAGTACATGATTCTTTCCATAGAGAAACACAATTAAGAAATTATTTTCGATAATATAAACCTTGTAACCCTCTACACTTCTAACCACCAGCAATCCTCAAAGAAAATATTTTTTAGTATATTTTTAAACACTACCCTAACAATTGCTTGTAATTCTCCCACTACAGCAGTCAGTAATAATGAAAGATTTGCATTTTTTCAAGACTAGCATTCCCTAATCATGCAAGAAATTATTGAGATAGGTGCACTATGAGCAAATCAGTACATTTGATGAATACAGTCGTAGTAAATTCGTTAGTGTAAAACAATCTAAAATAAATAATTAGGGCTCAAAGTAACATGCCTTCAAAGGAAATTTCAGAATTGTTAGTGTCCTTACAGTAAAAATTTATCTCATCGGAAACACGACTAAGCAATTAACGGTAGCTGTCATTTTCATATTTCTACCAAATTTGATGTAGAACTTTCTCTCATTTTTTCCACATCACGTATGAATAATTGTATCAACAACACCGTAGCAAAATGACTATAAGACATAGGTAAATTTGATAACCTTCTGCCGCTTATGTTGTAAGAAAAAAACTTAGATTTTAACGTAGGATTACGTTCCACCATAAAGGTCCTCTGGAAAGAAAAATTTCAGAAGCTAAAACAGTCCGTCGTCCCGAGTTATAATTTTTACAGCGCGCCAAACCCAGTCTGTATCGTTTGGGCAAGCAGCAAACAGTTAAACAGAAAAGTACCAAAATGCGTCAAAATTTTGACATATATATATATATATATATATATATACATAACACATATATACATACAAAAGAGGTAAGCAACGATAAGTAATCCTACGTTAATAACCCGGGGTAGTTTCATTAGAAGAGACTACCTGAATTTTTTTTTTAAATATCCACTTATTCAAATCTCTTTTCCATATCAATTTAACAATACTGTCTAAAAGACTTCTTTATTGTTCACCAGTTGCTTCGAAGTCATGGTTTACACATCTGTGAGGGTCTGTCAGATAATAGTGTAGTGTTCACGGGCCTATGACTATTACCGGAAATTACTTTTCCAGTTCTTCAACAAAAACATTAAGGGAAATCCCACGGATAATAATCAAGAAAACGGAAGTGATAAGATTTTCTTCTGCCAGAACCTTTTAAATTCTGGGTTATAGACCCATAAAGTTCCGAAAGAAACTTTTTACTATTTTTTGTAGAACTTTATGTTAATGGATTCTATGTTATGATGTGTGTATATAAGATAAATTTTAAAACGGAATGAATATGGAACAAAACATACAATCAAGATGTAAATCAAAAGATACAACATTGCTTCGTTTTGTAAGAAAGAAACATTAATATGTTAAAGAGTCATTACGAAAAAGTGGTTATGCTTGATTTAGGTTGTTACAGTAGATGAAAATGAGACGAACAGAATAAAAAAAAAACTTTATTTTTAAAATCATGACATTTTAATAATTATTGTGGTATCTTAAAATTTCTATTTCAAAATTATAAACCTTTCATTCCCTTTTCGCAAAACTAATTACATTTTCTATAATTGCAATGGTTCAGAAACTTTGAAATTTCACCTGTACTATAAAAAATGCTTCAACGGACCCATTTTTTCGATCTGTAATTTTTGTCAGTGATTAATAAATGACTAAATACTTAAAAGCATTATGTACCCTTTTCTTCCTGCTGATAGCCAATTACAGCTATATTATCGAGTGGTTGCATTTTATTATTCAGTAAACATAGTACGGTTCGTAAAGTGTCATTCCTCAGTAGCTTACACCTTAAAAAGTTATTTACTCCCTTTGTTGTGAAGGATTCGCAATTGGGACATTTTGTCTCCTTCCAACTGTATCGCCATTTTTTCCGTCAACACATTTATGGGTCGTAAAACAGCCATATTATAAGGGGCCAGTCGCGCACCTGCTCAAGGGGTAGGGCCATCATCTTCTAGGAATCAACGCACCCTAAAATTCCTTAGGAAGAGAGGAAGCAAAATTCCACGAAGATACAAGGGCCCTCCAATTTTCAAGGAAATAAAAATACCACCTGAGTCAACCATAGGGATGTTGTATCATACTGCCTACGAATAAAATGTATGGAACAGCAATAAATTTAAGGGGAAGACCAGCCTGGGTAGGGGGCAATACGAAAAGGGGAAAAATGGACCCCGAGTTTTTTCGAGAGAATGGACGACGAGACCTGAAGCAGATGGACGGAGATTCGATGTTTGTGAGCTGTGGCAAAGACCTCGGACTGTTGCGCAATGACCAGGAGAGGGATGATGAGCCCCCGATAAGCCCCGTGGAGATGTTCGTTTTCAACTTCCCGCGACGTGCCTGCTGCCTCCACCGCTGGATGTGCCACATCATTACCTATGCTATGTGTTTCTGCCTCCTCAACAGTCCCCAGGTTGGTCATTTCTCCCCTTTCAAATACTGCTAGACAAGGAACTGGTATTTTATCAACTTTGGTAAATTTATTTTATTTCGTTAGATCCGAAATGGTTCTTTCGAAGAAAGCGGATACAACATGGCCTTTTTTATACATATAATACATATAGCCAAGAATTCAATTATACTATGTAAACTAATCTCTGTAAATTACGTGTAAATAAATCTTCTTATTTTATTTATAAAAATGTATCGTTACCATTGGAGTTCATCTCCCAATTTTGCACAAAACACAGTGGGGTATCTTTGGTACCCCTCATAACACCCTTAAACATTGATTTCGGTCTCGTGTTGCAAAAGATGACATTGCGTTTCAAGCCAATCATTTAACTCTAACGGACTAACCAATAAACCAATCGTTAGACTTTTTTTCTTTTTTCCCTCCCCAAAGTAATATTTACAAACGTCATATTTCAAGAACATTTACAGGGTATTCAGCGTTTTGTAAGCCGAGTAACTTACAGAAAATTTAGAACTTTTCGAAAGAACTTTCAAAGGATAGACTGGAACATATAACACACTTACCAGTAAAGACGAGCTAAACATTTTTGCTCTCTAGCACTCGAATGACCTGTTTTTTATGTATCGAATATTAAACAGAAAAATCTACTTGCATAAAAAATAGATATTATAAAACTTTTTTCTTTTTCTGCTAAATGAGTTATTTTTAGTGTCCGAATTGAAAAAGGTCTGCCCCTTTTCTTTTCCAAAGTCTAGAACAAGAGTTTTTTTTTTTTTAGGAACGCTTCAAAACTTTCTGAACCTCTCTATAACGCTTTGAAATCTTAAAGAAATACCATCCAAAGTCATTCATAATGATTGCAGTCAGTTGACCCTCAATTCATGCATGTTGACATTTAAAAATATACGTTTATTTCGGTTAATTCTTTCAAGTTTCTTGACAAAGAGACAAAGAAATGAAAATTCCTTCAATTTCTTATGCAAACAAAGGTAAGTTCCAAGTACTACTAGCAGTGTCAAAGATATATTTTGGGTGAATGATTACCTTTTCGACCATTGATTCCCAACGGGGTCCAGGTGGACCCCTTGGGGGTTCGTTGGAAGTTTATAAAGGGTCTATTGTATTCCAGGGGTGTATTGTAAGTCGATGATAAATTTTTCTGTTTTAAAATTTAATTTAATATTTTAGGAATGTCATTATTAGATAATAATATCCGTTTTAATATGTATAAATACAGATTTGCATAGGGTGGAGTGATCCGCGCATCTAAAGTTGAATGTCATGACGCTTTTGTATATGTGTCGAATGCCGCCGTCGGTTTTTATTTGTTTACCAAAACTAGGCAGAACTGGGGAAATCCACTGGACCTTAAGGGGAAGATCCCTTTAAAACCTTCAAAAAACTAAATTTTTTAGTATGATTTAATTCAAAAAATGGAACGTAAGGAATCTTTTTAAAAAAAATGAAGTCGATACTACAATTAGAACCGTATTTATGGCCAAATGTATAAAGCTCATAGTAAAGTAATTATGATGTATGCTGTATATTATAGAGTTAAATGTGAGGGGGTCGAGGAAGAAAATCCTTCTTTTAAAAGGGGTCGATGTAGGAAAAAGATGGGGAACCCCTGTTTTAAACCGAAGCACTTGAAATATAACTCTTCTATATCAAGGAGAAAGAATGAAAAAACATTTAAGCAATATTAATCAGAGTTACATTAACATAGTAGATCAAAAGATGGATCAAAAAGAACAGTGAATGTTGTTTTCAAGTTATTATTTTTTAAATAAAATAAATCTGTTTCAGTTCAATTTATCAAAGCGATTTTTAAAGATATAAAAATACGAAGTTATTAAAAAACGCTACACTTTGAAAACAATACATTCTTCTATTTTAATAAAATCGTCTCTGTAACTAAAATCAATGATCTCTCATTTTTTATTCTAAACTCATATCATCTGGTATTTATACTTCAGACGTCATTTCTTTCCAGCGAATCTCATATCTTTTAAATTAAAACACTAACAATATAGTTTTATCAAAAACAAAAGAATTCTTACGTTTTTTAAAACCATATCTCTGTTAAAATAAAATATTTCTAATACCTCGTGGCAACAGAGCAGCTGAATTTGTCATCAAAATGCAATAATCAAGTTCGTATCATGCCTTAGAACGAATGATTCTTTTTTTAAATTACATTTTCTTCGGCAACAGACAGCGCCTTATACGTATAAATTTATACTTTTAAATATAATTAAGGCTGAAATGCTTTTCGTTAACGGATTAAACCTAGCAATCCATTCTTATTAAAACATTACGAAAGGCGAAAGAATTTAATCAAGTTTTCCTGAGGTCTTGTACATAGTTTATTTTCTCTTTTGACGCCTCAGGAATAAAATGTTGAAAGAAAATAACAGTGAGGTTAATACGTTCTGGGAAGAATTCAGGAAGAGGGAGTACAATTTAAGTTAAAATTTTCAAATCGATCAGTTTTAGTCAAATTCCGTTAAAATCGATATTTACTCTCCTTATACATTGATATAGAAGTTTCTAAAACATAGAGGAGTTTCATTCTCTCTGAAACGTAGAAGAATAAGAATATAGATTTTTCTAATAATGGTGGGAGGACTATGAAAACTGCACATTTTTCAGCATCCAAATTTCATGGATAGACTTTAATAAGACGACGGGCAATTTCTAGTATTTTCAAAAGAGAAGTAAATTCAAATAATACTAGATGTTTCATGAAGTCCCTGCACATAGTATTGTAAAATTTAAAATCGTATTAATTTTGATAAAGTTTATCTTTCCTATTGATTTATTTTTTACATTATTACATTGTTTAGTGCTGAATTTAACACAATTTTAATTTATTCAACGTATTATCCTGATCATTACTTCCTTGTTATGTAATAGCGTACGTAAGTTGCCTTTACTTTTCATGTTTTATTTTATTTCCCTTTGATTTATATACAGTATGCCCACTAAAGTCCCTTCCCACCCTCTTAACTTCGGAACGGCTGCTGCTATATTCATAAAAGTGGTGTCTAGGTATAGTAAAGTAGCCATTCGCTACTGAATAAAACCACCTACCGCTCCACCTGGTGGAAAACTGAGGAGTTAGCAATCCTATCTCAAAAACGGAACGAGATAGGGGAAAAAAGTGATTTACAAAGTTGTAGAAAATTATCGATTTAGTACAAATAGATACCTTGGGGACATTAACGCAACAAATAGAACGGTTAAAACGCGCGTTTGTTTTTTCATGATTTCCTACATTGTGACGTGACAAAACGATCTGAGAAAGAAAAAAAAAACTAGTTTTAACAATATACCTTTATTTGAGATGTTCAAACTTCTCACCGTCATTGCGGTGTCGTGTTTTGCCCGAAAGATAATCATTTCTCCTTCCGTTCAAGTTTCGTGACGTCACAGTGTAGGAAATCACGAAAAAACAAATGCGCTTTTTAACCATTCTGTTCTTCGCATTAATGTCCACAATGTGTCTTTTCTTACTCATTCGATAATGCTCTACAACTTTGTAAATCACTTTTTTCCTCTATCTCATTCCGTTTTCGAGATAGGAATGCTAACTCCGCTGTTTTCCACCAGGTGGCGCGGTAGGTTGTTTTATTCAGTAGCGCATGGCTACTTTACTATACCTAGACACCACTTTTATGAATATAGCAGCAGCCGTTCCGAAGTTAAGAGGGTGGGAAGGGACTTTAGTGGGCATACTGTATATATATATATATATATATATATATATAGGGTGTCCCAGTTAAACATTTCAGAACTTCTACGAGGGGTAGGTTGCATCCTGACGACTCGAAATCATATAGGAATGTGGGGTCGGAAATGCTTTCCTGAAGCGGTAGATGGCGTTGCGGGAAATTTCCGAGCGTTGGTGCAGGGAATCGTCATTTCGCACAAGGACTCAGAGTTAGTAGGATAGCTAGTTATACGAACGCAGAGTTTGCCGACATGCATTTGGTGTACGGGGCTGCAGATTGTAGTGGGCCAGCCGCCGTAACTACCTAGACGTCAGATTTGGCCAACAGTGGATCGGACGTGGGGTTTCGTGCGTTGGCCTGCTCGGTCACCAGACCTATTGAGTCTTGATTTTTATTTATGGGGACATATGAAAACATGGGTTTATGACACTCCCGTTGACAATGCAGAGGAGCTGGTTGCAAGAATCGCAGTAGCCGCCGGAGAAATTCGAGATGAGCCTGGATTATTACAGAATGTTCGGAATTCCATGCGCCGGAGATGTGAGGTCTGCATTACAGTCGGTGGAAAAAACTTCGAACCCTTACTTTGACCCCTGTACCTTTTGTTTTTGTACATTTATTATTAAAACGATTATCCATTTACGTTCTCTTTGTTTATGATTTACTGTGTACATCACCGCTTTAGGAAAGCATTTTCAACCCCACAGAGAGAACCCCACATTTCGAGTCTTCAGGATGCACCCTACCCCTCGTAGAAGTTCTGAAGCGTTTAACTGGGACACCCTGTATATATATATATATATATATATATATATATATATATATATATATATATATATATATATGAGTGTGTGTGTGGTTATTCAAATTTATGGGTTTTTACCGTGTCTTACGCTATATGTGCCATTTTAAGTCTTTTTATTGCAAGACTTCTACTAGAGAAAACTTTGAGCACTATGACGACACTTGGTGAAAGTCTGATATATGGACACAAATGTTGGTAAGAGAAAAGAGAATTTGACCTTATAGACATGAAATTTTACCATGACGGTATCATTAAGCTGTGTGCTTTTTGCATTATTCAAGGAATGCATCTGTGGTCAACGAATCGAGTTGAACTATCCAGAACGGTGAAAAGGCACACTTAAACAAACTTATTTCTGTGCGTTTTGAATCATCCGTTTATATCTACTGATTGTGTTACGTATGATGACTTTGTGTAGTAAATTTGTCAAAACTGTGAGTTTATCTATAGGAAGTCAGCTCATATTATAATAGAAGTCAGTACTATGGACGTAAATTTTTTAACAATTTCTAAAATTTCCGCCATATATAAACACTGTTGTATGATGATGTTGTTCATTACAATGTTTGCTATTTACTGCTTAGCATTATGGATTCACAAAGGGGAATTTTCCAGCAAAGGACGTTATCTAATATCGAATATGCCCTTAAGGCTGTTGTGTACTAACACTATTGGATTCACTCACCTCCATGTTAATCTATGGAGAAAATGTGTCTGCTATTTACAGCTATATAAATGCTGATAATTCAATAAAAATGGTATTTTCAGATTACCTGATCTTTTCTACACTTTGAAACATAATTCATTTTATAAATTTCGTCCACCAAATGAATTTATGATCGTTTTAAACACACTATACCGTATTTTTCCCCCGAATAATTTAAATTTTAAAATATTATTTGCATTTTTTTAGAATACGAAAAATGCTCCTAGGAGTAAAAATTCTTTCTCTATTACGGAGTACATTTTTTTTAAATAATCTATAAATCCTTGTCGGTAATTCTTGGACAAATGTTCTCCATAGTTTAACATTGGATTGAATGAATGCAATAGGGTTAGTACACAGCAGCGTTAAAACCAAAGCCGTTTGTACAAGTGTTCATTTTGAACACTTGTACAAATTTCATCACATTTATATTTTTTTTTATCATACTGGTGTCTTAAGGTATTTACCCAAGAACCAATAGCGGTGTTTTATATATTTTCTACGTAGAATTTTAATCCGAAATCATGACTTATTTGACTTCTAAAATCCCCTCTTTCAGTAATTACATAATTCAGCTCTTGCATAGAGTGAAGCAAAAATAATTTTTGAGTATTCATAACACATATGTGATGAAACCTTTTTTTTGTGATTACTATTTAGAAATATCTCACAAATATCAGTTATTATGTTTTACGTTTATTTTACAAATATTGACAATCGTTGTTGCAAATTAAACAATGTCTGCTAGTAACTGACTTTAAATAAAATTATAGCAACAAAATAAAATGACATTTGTATCTATTTTTTTCAATTAATTTCTTTGAAACGATAGGATATTTTTTTTAAAAATTACTTTTGAACGGGATTAATTTTGTTTTCAGTAATTAATGGCTTAAAACTTTTTTATCATTGAAAAAATATAATTTTTAATACTTTTACTTAATACGTTTAGTTGAAGAGTAAATTAAATGCTGTTGTTTTTTAATTTTTTTAATTTCTTTAAACGGTTTTTCTTTTCAAAACTTCTTCCGTAAACAAATTCATTTATTCGGGAAATTATAAGACTCTGAAAATCAATTGCAAACATTTTTTGCTTTCCAATAAAACCTACTTTGTGGAGAAGAGCAGTGACTAACACGAGTGAAAAAAAATTTTGAAAAGAAATGAAAATTGGGAAATGTTAAATGCTTGCAACTTTTTTTCCGAAACACCAAAAGAATACTTCCTCCCCCTCCCACACACACACACATCAATTCTCTTTTTCTAGCAGAATGAATTTGAATTACCCTTTTCCCAACACAAAGTTGAAAACAGCAATTACGAGACATAAAAACAGAAATTTTAAGTAAATGTCAACGTTGTGAATCGGATACCAGGTATTTATGCAAGACACCTTATTTTTCTAAAACGAAGACTTTTTGTAAAAGTTCTTAGCTATCCCCAAGAAATTTATTTTTGATAATAAAATTAATGAAATAACAACTTTAACGATTACAGTAAGATTTTGCGTGTAATTGGCCATTAAAAATTTACATATTTTTCACAAATGTTTCGATAACTATAGGAAATTAATTCCACTTAAAATTCGTCCTAGTAAAAAAAAAATTCAGGTAGTGTCTTCTAACGAAATTACCGCGGGTTATTAACGTACGATTCATTATCGTTGCTTACCTCTTTTGTATGCATATATGTATGTATGTGTTATGTATATATCTATCAATATATATTACATATGTATGTATATATATATATATATATATATATATATATATATATATATATATATATTGCAACGACTCCCGTACAATAGCAAATATTTTGTGCGTGAAAATTCCGGGAACGCAAACCAACGCGCGATTTCTGCACATAATTGATTTAGACGGCTGGAGATATAAAGACCGCAGTCATGGCGACATAAAGACCGGGAGTGCTACCGACAGCTCGCAGAACAGTTCGTCAGCTACCAAAAGGGAGTGGCCCTACGGAGGCGGCTAGTCGTCTGGAAACGTAACTGAATAAAGAGAGGCGGTGTTTTCCAGACCTTTCGAGAACGTTCATCCATGGTATATAAAGTCACTGGAAGCGAGTTAATATCATGTCAGTGATTCAGACATTAAATTAGTCAGCATGACGCTGGAGCTAAAGACCAGGAGATAATGTCGGGTCTAAATAGACTTGAATGAGAGCAGCGACAACTCAAGTCTGACGTTCCTCGTCGATGCTGTGAACCCACAATTATAAATTTTTTCATATATATTGTAAATAGCCTGTATTTAGTCGATAAATGCAATTAAAGTATTAAATACAAAAACGCTGGCAGTCTTTTATTTAACGCAAAGTCCTTACAATATATATATATATATATATATATATATATATATATATATATATATATATATATATACATATATATATATATATATATATATATACACACACACATATATATATATATATATATATATATATATATATATATATACATGTCTGTCAAAATTTTGACGCATTTTGGTACTTCTCTGTTTAACTGTTTACTGCTTGTCCAAGCGATACAGACTAGGTTTGGCTCGCTGCCAAAATTATAACTCCGGACGACGGACGGTTTTTGCGTCTGAAATTTTGCTTTCCGGAGGACCGTTATGGGGGAACGTAATCCTACGTTAAAAAGAGAAAATATATTTTATTCGGGAACTAAGCATATTTATTTTGAATATCATGGGTAAAGATCATTTCGATTTGAATTGTCAATTAAAAAGGTGATTCAATTGAAATATTTTTTTAAATCACTCTCAATAAGATAGAGTGATAATCAATAAAAATTTTCATTCTAATTTTCATACACGAACATTCTAATTTTTAAAAAATCCTGTTTCATATATTTCTTTTAACTTTAAATTTCAAGTACAGTTTTCTAAAAATAGATGCTATATAAGAAAAATCTCCCCTTTAAACTATTGGTTGCTTTTTTCAATTTTTAAAAACTCTCTTCATATGTTTATTCACGGATCAAGATTAATCTAATTCATTATAAAATGATTTTCATTGAAACTGAATTAAAAAAAAAGTATATCTATGATTTTTGATTCCAAACTGGATGAATTTTTTTAAATCAATTTAGTACAAAACGCTATTAATAACTACTTAGAACTTTACTAACTGAAAGATTGCAATTTACTATATCACATACATCTAAAAAATTTCCATTTTTATCTGTATAAATTTAATTTAAAATTAATCCCTTTTAGAATGTGCAATTTCTTTTCAACTTATATCTTAGATCCAATTTGTTACTTGTGACTGAATATAAAAAACTTCAGAATAAATTCTCAGATAATGTCTGGAAAAAATTATTCTTATATATTAAATCAATATTTGAAATACCTCAAAAGAAATGTAACGTTATGTAAACTGTTTAATTACGGTAAATTTTAAATCCTGATTTACCAATGTTGATTTTTCTAAAATATTTTTTCGTTTCTGAAAATTTCTAAATATAATTTTATAGCATTGATTATGAGCATTACGGAAACCCCTCCACGAGTCTTTCTAATACTCTCTCTCTTTTTTTCCTTTAACCTAAAATAGAACTCGCAGTCTATGGAACAGAACTTTAGACTTATTGCTTTCAGGCACAATAAAAACAAGGCAACCATATCACGATCCTCACTAATGGGTCTTGCAATACTTTTATTCATTAGATAGAGTTACATTTTTCGAAAGATTTATTTACAGAACATATTTATTAGAAAGATTTATTTACCACTTACCATATATATCCATTATATACCATATATATTAATTCTAGTAAAATAAGAGAGTAATACACAATAAATAATTAGAAAGCCTTTTACAATTATAACTACTATTTTTCAGTATCGGGTTTCTTTTGTGATTTCCTAGCATAATGTTAATTACTTGCACAGGGATAACACAAATAATGTAAATAGTTCAACACGAAATAATACATATAAAGAAGGCATAGACAGCCGAACAAATTAACAGAAAACCTACCCTAGCGTTGTAAAATTTTAACATTTCAATAAAAGATTGCGCAGTTGCAACAAATCCTCATTGAAATGTTAAAATTTTTCAACACTAGGGTAGGTTTTCTGTTAATTTGTTCGGCTGTCTATGCCCTCTTTATACGTATTATTTCGTGTTGAGCTACTATTTATATTATTTGTGTTACATGCACAAGGTGAATGTAACACAAATATTCCCTTTACCTAAAACCTGAAATTATCTTAACTCTGAAGCTTTTTTAGCATGGCATAACATGAGAAAGAATGGGCCTGGAGACGCCTAATGGTTAGCGCGTCGGGATTCGGTACTGAGGGAGCTCGATTTGAGTACTAACGTACGCAACTGAATGCTTCCGTGTCTGGGATGAATCATTATACTCAATATTTGCAGGCCGTAAAGCCCCCTTCTAGGGGTTTGTAGGGATAGGGGGAAGGTACGCTCCCCCCCCCAGATGTCACGCCTTGGTCTGCTCGGCCTAAATGTCGATTCACCTGGCACAGTGGTTCCCAACCGGTGGTCCGCAGACCACAGGTGGTCCGCGAGATCCTCGATAGTGGTTCTGCACCAAATAAAAATGTTGCCAAATCAATGGGGATTTTGAAACCAATGTTCATTGAATTATATGGGCCGAATATATCCAATGACCATCGAGTGTTGAACTAAAATTTCTTAAAAGTTTAACGTAATTATTTTATTATTAGAATATGATACGTTAGCATGCAAGTTCGTTAATCCTGTATCCCTTTTGCCTGAGGGAAATTCTATACCCCTATACCCCCCGGAAGCCCCCCCCCTCAAGTCGGTGTGTGTGGGGGGTAGGAGGGGTCCGCACATGGTTCACTTTCTGGCTTAGTGGTCCGCAGACTGTTACGGGTTGGGAACCACTGACCTAGCAGAAGTCCGACTCCGACCATAATACAGAGTACCCAATTGCAAGTGCTAAAACCGGAGTCATTCCTCGTAGCTCTGCAAAGGGCATACGAAAGAAAGAAATAGGCCGGGGGGGGGGGACTTTACCCCAGTCATTACTTTGTTTCATTAAGTTACATTATTGCATAAGTTTATTTTTCAATTAAACTTTGTGTCTCATCCCGAAGATATCTCGTTGAAGAGTTTCTGAATCTTAGGAAAGGGCAGCTGAATCTCAGTACATAAAATTTCTGTGAAAGATTCGTCATTGGGACTCAGAAAACGATAAAAACAATTTCCCAATCACTCTTCTATCTCACTTTCTAACTGAAATATCTCTCTCGTGATTAAATGCATATTTGTTACAGAAAATTTTGAAACAGAAAATTAATTAATTAATAATTTAGATTCCTATCCTGTAAATGATTTGTCCCCTTTCCACGAAAACTCATTACAGCGTGGTGAAACGTCCAGAAACATCCTACATACAGCAAAACCATCTGATCGTAGGCGTTTCGGATAAGGGATATTCGTGTACATGAAATTTCCAAGAATGATTTTAATATTAAACTACGTTAAGCAATAAAAAAAATTTCAGGTAGTCTCTTCTAACGAAACTATCGCGGGTTATTAAGGTAGGATTACTTATCGTTGCTTATCTCTTCTTTTTGTTTTACAATAAAATTCCTACATGCGAAGAGAAGGAGGAGTTATAACCCTATGCAGAGTAGGTCGATGACAAGAAAAAAAAGTTACATATATCAGAAGTCAATAGAAATAGCATTCGGCTACTCTTGATTTATAACTCACTACGACGGTTTGAACGTGTGAAATTTTCTTTACCGCGAAACGTTATGGAGGAACGTAATCCTATGTTAAATACTCGGTAAGTTTTCTAATTTTTATTGAAAATCAAGATTATTGTATTATGCCTCTTCTTCTGTTAATAATGTTTGAAGAAAGATATAAAACGATTTATCTTGAATCTTGCAGAATTTGAAATCTTTTGTACACCGAGAATATCGCTTTATAAATAAATTGCTAAATATCTGCATAAAACTAATACTACCATAAAACTAATACTACTAACGATTACTTCTGAAATCCGTCTCCTTTTGAAAATTAAATCTCAATCTATATACTATATAAAACAGTTCCGAAACTGACTGACTGCATGACTGACTGACTGACAGATAACGCACAGACCAAACTGCTGGACCTAATGGGCTGAAATTTTGCATGGCGATTCTTCTTATACTGTAGGGGTGCACTAAGAAAGATTTTTGAAAAATTCTTAGATTTTTTTAAATTAAAGTTTTAAGCTGTTTTCGTAACATTCTTCAAAGTTTGAATTTAAAATAATAATCCTAGGGTTGTAAAATTTATATCACGAGAAAGATCATAAAAATTCCTTTAAAATGAAATCTTTTTCGAATCTTTACTTCCATTTTCTGATTGTTGGTGAATTTTTAAAGATTAATTTTTAGAATTCAATTTATTAAATGCTGATCACGTAGTTTCTTTTCCTTTTGTAATACTTTAAATTAATTTTGCGCCACGTGCATAACAACGAAATAAATTCACCAATTTTTTGTCTAATGCGGCAAATGATTAGACATTATCCAAAAAAATATTAAAATACAGTAAAAGAAATGTTCATTAAACTGTACTATATTAACTGTTCTATAATATTCTATAGTATGTTCTTTTAGATTTAATTTCAATATTTTCTTATACATTATTTTGTCTATAAAAATATCCGTTACGAATTTTTATAAGTATATTTTTTGTTTTCTTTTGGCATTAATTGCATACATTGACATTGTATTTGATTTGAATGTACTCCGTAGCGAAGGACGGGTATTCAGCTAGTAGATATATGTAGCAGACAATAAATTAATAACTGGCACCAAATATCCAGATCCGTTGAACTAGCTCTGTTAGAAATCTGAATTTGGGCCCTCCACACTTCCAAGATGATATATCAGTAAGCAAAAGATCAAAAATTCAAATCTTTCCTTTCCCCATGAGCATATGGTTTTTTTCTGGCTCGGTTACTTACAATATTTGTAGTCAGCGAGAGAGTAAAACGTGCACGTTCGTTTTAAATTTGTTTGCAAACAGTTTGAAAAAGATTTAGTTACCAAACACAGTTGGTAAGCTACCCTATTTCTCAATCTATTTATGGCGAATAAAATTAAGATTGCTTTCTAAACTTTTTTTTCCGTTTGCCCTTTTTACAAGAAAGGAAAATCATTATAATGTTTGTGAGACTGAATTGAAATGAAATTATTATCTTTAATTGCTTTTCCGAATAAGATTTTACTTTTCAACTCGAAGCTGATAAACATATATTTGCTTCTATATCTAAAGGAGAATAGGAGATAGAAGATGAGAAAAAAAAACTTTTAACACAGAAATCTTACGTTTAATGCAACCCATATCGTTTAGAGCAGTGGTTTCCCAACCATAGGCGTAACGTGTCTCTAACTTTTTC